>JAHWFO010024625.1:103614-129608 GCA_023313115.1 Rhysida immarginata | reverse complement strand
GCTCACCAATGATTTTAACTTGCATAGTCTAAGAAAAGCCAGAGGAGGTTTCAAGATCAAATCTATTTTAAAGTGGAGGTCCAACTTATCCCAAATTAACCCTATTGTTAAATTAGTAAATAACTACTTGGAGCATTTTAATAACATAAATTTATCTGACGCCAAAGATATGCATCTATCATTGTTCTCTTAATTTTATTTTTCTTTTTCCCATCTCTGTTCGCTTCTTTCCTAGCGCCACTTCCTTAGGACATTACCTTTTTGATCTTTTTTTTTTTTTTTTTTTTAATTATTTTCTCTGTAGTATAAATCTATTTCGTGACTCAGCTTACGCGTCGTTTTTTTTTTTTGTTTTTGTTTTTCTTCCTTTCCTCTTAATCGACTTGGCTTCTTTCTCTATGATTTTTTTTTTTTATCTCCCTATTTTAAATGTATTTTTCATTAACCCCGTTTTGGGCTTCGGCCTGTTGGGGGACAACATGGGGCTCTGCCCCCCGGTTTATCTGGTGGGTTATTCCCTGTTGTTGTTACAATTATTATTATTATTATTATTAAACTAACTGTATGAGCAATGTCTGGTCTGGTTCCAACCGCTATATACATAAGTGCTTCGATGAGTGACTTCAAAGGAAGGTTTCCGATATTTTCGTCATTGGTTTCCTTATGTTCCAATTTTAAACCAGCTGCCATCGGAGTACGTGCAGTTTTACATTCTACCATACCATATTTTTCGAGTAGTTCACGAACATAACCTTGTGTCAAGAATAGTCCATTTTCAATATGTCGACTTTCAATTCCAAGAATCATCTTTGCCTCTCCAAGGTTTCTGGCTTTGAAGTGTTCAGATAGTCCCTTAATAATGAAATCTGCTCTCCCTTGATATTTTGAGATTATGAGGATATCATCAACATAAACTAGCACAAATAAGTCCATATTTTTTTTGTTAGTATATATACAAGGATCTGACTGCATTGAATTCAATCCGAGTTCGTTCAAAATTGTGTTTAGTTTTGAATTCCACATACGACCTGCTTGTCGCAATCCATATAAAGCCTTCTTCAATTTACAGACTTTATGGTCACCTTGTAAATTTTGCAGCATAACCCTTGCTTTATGTTTCAAATTAACATTCTTCTCTTCTTGAGTCATTCTTTGAAGCATTTTTGATAACAGCATATATATTTCTGTATCGATATCACCGTTTAAATATGCTGTACAGACATCTAATTGAGTAATCTTCATCCCTTTTTCTACAGATAAAGCTAATAATGTTCTAAGAGAACTCAATCTCGCTACGGGTACGAACGTTTCTTGGAAATCTACACCGGGTCATTGAGAAAACCACTTCACAACAACTCTTGCCTTACGTTGCTGTAGAGTGCCGTCAGAATTAAATTTGTTGCATAGAACTGTTCTACATCCTATGATTTTAGCTTTTTCTGGTTCATCAACTATATCCCAAGTATCATTTTTGATAAGAGACTTCATTTCAGAGTAAATTGCTTCTTCCCATTCAGCCTTATTCGGCTCAGAAATGGCTTCTAAAAATGTGATTTCAGAAGAATACATCGTAGTTTCATCCTCATCAGATTCTTCTTTGCATTCACTCTGTCTGTCATCATCCATTAGATTATCATGTTGATCATTATCAGAGATTGCAGGCACAGGAACCGTATTATATTGTTTTCTAGGACGTCCATGTCTACCAGTTAAAACTTTGCGTGGTCTCCCTGGACCTCTCTTTAATTGCGTCTCTTCTTCAACAATTGAATCTTCTTGGTGAGTGTCATATGGAATTTGTTCAGCAACAGGAGCAGTTCGATTTGGTCCGATGTCTGTTGTTTTTGATTGATTTGAAGCATTGTCATCATCCAATAAGCTAAACCATCCGTTTTTTGTTTGGGATGTAAGGATGTCCTTTTCTTCGTCGTTATATTGGAATTCGTTCAGGAATCTAACATCTCTTGTGATCCTTAACCGTTTTTCACTGGGAACCCATATTCTGTAAGCTTTCGATTCATTCGAATAGCCCACAAATATACCTTCGAGACCTCTGGGTTGGAATTTTTCTTTATTGGGTGACTTATCCAGAAAATAAACTTTGGATCCAAATGTCCTAAAATGTTTTCCATAGGGCTTCTTTCCTGTCCATTTCTCGTACGGTGTGCCTTGATCTAAACTCGTTGTAACACATCTGTTCCGTATATAATTGGCTGTTAGAATGGCCTCGGCCCATAAAGAAGGTGGAAGTTTAGAATGTTGGAGCATACGTGCTGATTCCACATGTGTACGATTACGACGTTCAGCCACTCCATTCTGTTGTGATGTGTATGTTGTAGTTAGTCGACGCCGAATTCCCGAGTTCTTTAAAATTGTACCCATTTCTTGATTACAATATTCTCGACCATTGTCTGACTGTAGAGCTTTAATTCTTCGACCTGTTTGTGTCTCAACAAGATTCTTATATTCAACAAATTTTGATGCCACTTCATTTTTATTTTTCAAGAAATAAACATGACAATAACGACTATGATCATCAGTCAATTACATAAAATATTTAGCTCCACCTTGAGATTCTATATGCATTGGACCACACAAATCTGAATGCACAATATCCAAACATTTTTGTGATACTTGAGTTCTCGTTGGGAACGGTAAACATGTTAATTTGCTTGTTAAACAAGTTTCACATGGCTTTATACCTTTAACATTTTTTAAATGTAAATTGTTGACATCTTTGTTTTCTGACATTACAATCAAGTCCTTGTAATTTAGATGACCAAAGCACTCGTGCCATATTTTTGCATCAAGTTGCTGATTTTTTGAAGCAATGTATACTTGTTCATGTTTTTCTTCCAAGTAAAATAAATCTCCTTTACGATGAGCAACCAGTCTTACAAAGCCCTGAGAATCCTTTACTTCAGCACTGTTTTTCTTAAAAGTAACTTCACGTTTTTTGTCCACGATTTTTGCTACGGATATGAGATTTACTCTAAGGTCTGGAACATATAAGGCATTTTTTAACGTTAACAGTTTCCAGTTGTCTTCATTATCCCTATTTAAGTTTGTAATTTCAACGTCCCTTTTTGCTTTAACTTCAGTAGTTGCTTTATTAGCTAATTTAAGTTCACTGTCTACTTCAGTTTATCATTATTGCACATATGAGAAGTACAATCCCTGTCTAAGCACCAATTTCCAGGACTGTTTTGTTCATTTCAGATGCATAAAGCTTCATGCGAGTTATCTATGAAATTCGCTTTGGCATTAACTTTTGCTTTTAAAAAACAATTGACTGCCTTGTGTCCCATTTTACCACAGTAATTACATTTATATTTAATTTTTGATATATTTGATCTTCTCTTACAGTTTTCTTTATTTTTGCTTGTATCATAGTTTGAAGAATTATGGTTTTAGGATTAATAGGGAAATCTTTAACAATCAACGCATTGTTTCCATTACTAGACAAGCCTGCACTCTGTGCATCATATTCCTCAACAAATTTTTTTTAGAGTGTCTATACTCGGTAATTCATCACGGGATTCAATTGCGCAATGAAAATTCTCAGAGTTATTTGGTAAACTGTGCAATAACATAATGGTTAACATGTCACCATCTAATTCAACGTTCATGTCATGAAGTTTATCTACTGTATCAAATAAAGTTGATAAATGCTCTCGAACATCACCATTATTTTCTAATTTGCATTGTAAAAGATTCTTTAATAAGTTAGATTTGCGGGCTGGCCCTTTAGATGCTTATCGTTCTTTATATGATATCCCCGCACTGGAATCCTGTGCTGGTCCCATAACCTGTTATAAGTAGCAGAGTGTGGTTTATTTAGCAGACCAACAAAAATGGGCTTTTACATTGAGAAGATGCATTCGATTTTATTTAAGTAAATAATTAATACGCACAACAGTGAGTTTGCATGCTTTAAGGGTAACAATATATTAAACAATGTATACATCCACTCAGTAAATATAATAAAAACATGTCATGAATGACGTAATAATACTGTCTAGATTAACATCGGAAAATTGTACTCTCAACGGTTATTTACTTTTTAGTGTACTTTTGAATAAAGTGTTTTAAAAAAAGTTTTTTTATTCATTACTTGTTACGTTCATGCTCCTTATATTGAATATTTGTAATTTATGTCTTTGAAAAAAATGTAATTCCTTTTAAACAAACTCGGTACATTGGCATTATAATATTTTAGGTATTGCCCCCTCATAGATTCCTTTGAAAGTTTTACAATATTATTATAAATGCTTTTTTATGTCACACAAAAAAGAATCAGTTTGTAGAAATTTGGGAAGTGTAGAAAAAACGCTTTTTAAAAAAAATAATTAAATTGTTAATTTTTGACTACCATGTCACCTGTTTGTGACTAAATTCCTGAAATTACCTTTGCTTATGCTGAATATCTCGCTCATGGATGGCTGCATAGTAAAAAATTGTGAGAATTTCAGAGATATATGCTACCATGAACACGACTTCAATGTAAAGTCAGCTGGTCTCTTTTTGCAACCAGCCATGGCAAATCTCCCTGCGATGGTATTGTTGGCACTATTAAAAGCTTTGTCACAAAAACAAGTTTGCAAAGACCACATAAAGACCTACAGCGTCGCAGCTATTTGAATTCTGCCGAGAGAACCTACAAGGCATTTCAGTTTTCTTTGTTTCAGAAGATGAAATGGTAAAACTTCGAAATTTTTTTTCCACGCTTTGAAAATGCAAAAACGGTTCCTAGAACACAATTTGTGCATAACATTATACCACTATCACCAACCAAGATTGGAGCAAAAAAGGCTAAGCTGTGATACTGATTTTAATATCAAGCATGATTTATCTGCACTTCCACCACTAATGCCAGAATGCTCTGTGGGGCCCAACTGCTATGTTGCATGTGCATATGACTCTTCTTGGTACTTGGGGAATTTGAAAAACTGAATGGCGAAGAAGACGTTACAATAAGGTTCATGCATCCTCACGGACCATCCCCGTCCTTCTGTTGGCCTGGTAATGAGGTTTATGACGTCCCATTCTCTCATATTCTATGTGAAGTTGATATCACCACAGCAACAGGCCGTACTTATTCTCTATGTAAGGAGTCTTCAAGATCAATGGAAGAAATGTGGTCCTCGTACAAAAAAATATTAAATGTGAATCATTAAAGCCTCTGTCACATGTGAATCATTAAAGCCTCTGTCAATCAACTTTTTTTTTAATTAGTTGAATATCCCGTCATAAGATCGCGATCTTCTTCTTCTAAAAACCAATAATATTTCGTTCAAAATCCACCAAAAACCTTTTGAAATATAACAATGATTGCGAAGTGTTCCGTGCAGAAAAAATTCCTAACAGCCAATCAGAATGTGATTTGAAAAAAAAATTTGTGAATAAGGCAAGCATTCTTGAAGATACTAAAGATCATAACAGTTTATTAAAACTAATGTTGTGCAGAAATGGAGTAACGTAAATGGAGTGACTAGAAAAATATTTTGTGAACAAGGCAAGAGTTCTTGAAAAATTAATATTATGAGAATAATAATATAAAAGATCATATTAAAAATCATTAAAAATAATTTTGTTGTTCTTTTTTACCAATATTGGAATTCTTAAAAACTAAATCAAAAACCTAAAGACTAAAAAAAACTGCAGAGAATAGTGTTCTCCTTTGTCATTAAAATAATATAGCCAGGTTTCTTAGGGCCGAAAAATTTTTTCAGGTAGCGACAAGGTGGGAATATCACTAATTTGTTCCAGTTGATATCACCACACACTCTGTGAAAACGTTTGTTTTGCCTACAATATCTTCATCAAATAATTTCACACCAAATGCAGAAGATAAACACATTCCAAGATTTATGCAACATGCAAAATAAAATGAATCCTTCCTTCACTTGCAAACCAAACTATTCCACCCAAAAGAACAGGGAAGTAAGCAACCTAGATCTTAGAAATTTTGTCTGTGGAATGCTATTAAAGGCTCTAATAACATTCTGCAGGAAGAATATTATTTCACAATTAGTTTGGTTTTAATTTTTTTTATTCTCATTTACAACAAAATTTGCCAACTGGATATAACTTGTTTTGCAAGTCAGCTCGTCATGTTTAGATCCACATGAACTTGAATGCAGATTGCAGCATCAGCATTTTGTGTAACGTTGACATAGTATTGTTTTTGAGAACGTGTTCAAGTGTAAACAAAACTCTGGGTATCATTGCATTGAGTTAATTCAGTTGTGATAAAATTAGTCTTCATATCTTTTTTAATGTACATTTTATAGTTTAATTGTTTTATATTGCCAGTTTTGTTGCATTTGTATATTTTTATGCTCACTTATGTTTTAATGTTTCTTGAGTAGTTAGCAGTATTTCTACTTAAGGATATTGTGGGAATGTTACTGACTGTATGGAAATGTTCTCAAAATTCATGACGAATTTTTTTATGAGTACTATTCATTTCTCAAAACTGATTTTTTTTAGATGAAACTTTACTCCTTGTAGATAACTTTCTAATTTTTTCAATGATTTTCAAAGGGGGGCAATTGTCCAAATTTTTTTAATTTAGCAAAAATAAAAATAAATTAATCTTTATAATTTTATATGGCCAATTCTTTTATGTTTTCGTAAACTACACGTCAGACAGAATATTTAGGGAAAAAATTGTCAGCCTACTTTTTTCCATTTAAAAACTGCAGCCAATTTTCAAATTTACACAATTTCCTTTGAAGTAGCAAATGCATCAAACTTTCTGCATTACACCAACAGAATGTATATAAATACCCAAAAAAGTGGGAAAAGTTGATGAAATTAAGTACAATAGCAGTACAAAAAATCTCAGTTCTCAACTAGACAGTGGGTGGTGTCATGGCCTGGATGACTTGACATAGAATGACCCAGCCATCATTCGAAGAGTACGAAAATTGGTCTCCTCGAATATCCCCCAACACAAAAATATTGTTTCCAATCTAGAAATATCGCCCGCAACAATAAACAAAATTATCAAGAGAGATCTGAATCTTCGTAAAGTTCATAAGCTTTATGTCACATCGAAGAAAGGAAGATTTTATGGCTCACCTGCAACAGGAGACCAGGATGACGCCGCTTCCCTTTAACCATATCTTTACTAAATCACCAAATGCCTCCCTAATGGATTTCTGCGCTTTCGGGATGTTCAAGAGAGCCCTCGGGAAGCGACGATGCAGAATTTTGACTGGCTTTTGGAAAGCTGCGCTAGAGGAATGGAACAAATTGGACCTCATAGCCTCCAAAACAGCCTTGTATCCTGAACATACCGGTGTCGGGCTATTATCAAGAACCGGGAGAATCAGATAGAACATACTTAAAAAACTTACTTTTCAAACCCGCTCATCCGTTAGGGTCGCGGAGGCAGCAGCCCTATGGAAGATCTCCAGCGATCGCGATCTTCCGCCATCAGGCGCATGTCCTCCCTGTTAATACCCAAGCGACTGGAACCCAGATTCTCAATGCAGTCTAGCCGACGCCTTGGTCTCTTACCCACCGGCTTGGAAAATAACAACTGCCTAGGAAGACCAGTTTGCGACATTCGTATCACATGGCCATACCAGCGCAACTGAGATCTCTCAATGCGTAGAAGTAGCGGCTCAACACATAAAGAATCCCTTATTGTGCTGCTCTGCACTTTATCTAGTAGGATTACATTTGCCACACCTCAGAAATCGCATTTCGACTGCTTGTACCCGCGATCGCACTTTTTCGGTCAATACCCAAGCCTCATGACCGTAGGTGAGAATGGGGACAAAGATAGATTTGAAGACGGAGATCTTGGCTTTGTTACTCAGCTCGCGTTTCGTTATCATGGACCGCCACAGTTCTCGTCTGACACATCTTGCTGCACCGATCCGAGCCTACCACTCGTGAATGCAATCCCGAGATACTTGAACTTCTCCACCTATCCCAATGGGGCTCCCCTAACATGGACAGCGCACTGAGCAGGCTGTCTTGAAAGGACCAGAACCTCAGTCTTAGCCACACTGAACTTCATTCCACCCTTTTCACATTTGGCTACAAACTGGTCTAGTGCATGCTGAAAGTCATCAGCAAGGAGGACAAGGTCGTCAGCAAAAAGCAATCTTACTAAAAACAGTCGCCCACATAAACACGCTCATCGCCTCGATTGCCCTATTTATCCAATCCATAAAGATAATGAACAAGAGGTGCGACAGTACTCACCCTTGGCGGAATCCAACACCCACGGTGAACGGTGTTGTTGGACTAAAGTTCACATATGGATTCTTAGACTAAAATTGTGAATGACCTTCTGTATGAACGGGACAGACAGACATTGTAAAACCAAGCAGTAGCTCCAGTCTTCCGCTGCTTAATAATGATTGTTCAAGAAAATGGATGAATATTACATATTATAATCCAACTGCTAAATTGATAATTTTGCATGAAAATGGCCAATTAGTTAAAGCTTTGTAGCCAATATCATAAGAGGGCTTAGCATTATATGATTCAATTGTTTTTACACAAAAAGATTATTTAATTATTCTTATTTGATAATTGTTCTCTGCGTTTGAGATTGAACTCACCTCCCAGTTCTTCCTCTCGAGCCCTGCCTTATGATTAGTAACTGTTCGTGTTTTTGATAGTAATAAAGCTCTAACAGGCCACTGTCCATGTTAATATATTTAATTTGCAAAAGATTTTCACCGACAAAATCACTAAATACACAACCTTGCATCCGAAATAAAATACTGTTGGGAAATCCACGAAGTGCACATTTTTCAAATCACTCTCTACCTACTGGGCTTATTCGACATTCATTATGCAAAAGCCAAAAATGATTTTGAGTAAAAATCTATACACACACAAAACGTTACAGAAAGCTAAATCTTAAGAACATGCCTTATTGTTTGGAAATTCCTACACCTGTTAACATATGACTTTTCCTCTCCATTCGTTTGAGCCCCTTAGCCCAGTTTTGCCTATGCATCTGGGATTTGGCTTCTGGACTTGATCCGAATTTGTTTTTTACAAAATAAAAATAGCATCCAGGTAAATATTTTCTGCAATGGTGGACTCAGTAAAAACAAGATCAAAAATCTTTTCAACTGAAAAATCGAAGGAAAAATTCTGCGACCCGGATTCGAACCAAGAACCTCGACTATCATAGCCGACGCCTCTACCAATTGGGCTATCGCAGACACCACGTACAGCCAAGCTGTCTCAAGGTGTCTTATAGACAACCAAGTTGTCACGGTTGAAAGCCCAATGGGAGACGGGAACCTGGCCCGCAGATCGAGAATTTCTCCACTCCAAACCATCAGAAAGTTGATGAACTCACAGGTAAATAATAATAAAAGTCATGATAGTCGAGGTTCCTGGTTCGAATCCGGGTCGCAGAATTTTTCATTCCATTTTTCAATTGAAAAATCATTACCTATGCTTGGAGAGCATCGCCAGTTTGTAATTTATTATTATTTATCAAAAATCTTGTTGTAAACTGCTCTAAATTCTATAAAGAAAAACCTAATAAATCAGCCAATTATAAATTAGCCAATTATAATAAAAACCAAGTTGTTATTAATGATATTTTCTCTCTAGATTTTAAGATGTGAGCTTTCTTTCCTTTCTTATAAGAAAGCTTTTCACTCTACATATCTTACCTGAAAATAAACCTTGGTATTTTTCAAATTAATGCTGTTGAGATTCCAAATTTTGCTCAGTGATATATTGTCATATTTTATCAATTCAAAGACAGAATCCAAAGTTTGTCCATTAGAAATATTTGCATATTTTATTTGAAGTCTTCTAATATCTGCTATACTGTTTATATCAAAAGGACAGATGGTAAAATCAGGGAAACGAATCGTTTGGTTGCGTAGAATAGTGATCGCCATTGACACTGGAAAACTGAAATAATGATTAATACGTGTGCTCACTTGGTATATGCAGATAACCATGCATGACAAAAACGCAACTGCCCATATGCACTTTCGAAATATACTACTGTTTGCACTCAAGATATTTTTAATCCCAGGGATACCGTTGTCCTGAGGCAATAGTTCTTTCTGGAATGAAGAGATGTTCCTTCTGGTTTTTTGGATAGGGTGCCTAGTATTTTTTCTCACATTTCCTATAGCGAGTGGTGGCCGAGAAACGCCAGCAGAAAACCCGTGTCGAAAATTCAGAACCCTTCTTGAACTATTGGGATAGGATAAATGATATGCCATGATTGGAAATCCTGTAACGGAAAATGCATTTAGGTCATAATGTTCTGATAGCAAACTTAAGGTCAAGAAATAAAGAATTCATTAATTATATATTTACACTTGTTTATTTATTTATTTATTTATTTCAAGCGATCTTAAACTCGTTCATAACTCCTAGGTAAGTTTTATGCCATTGTAGATTTTTTTTAACCAGGACCTTTCAAAAATGACGTTTTAATTGGTCTCTGTTTTGAACAGAGGACTCCAAAAGCCATTTCCTAGACAATATCATTTCTTTCTCTGTAAATGATAAGCAAAAACCATGTACTTCTACTATTAGTAAATTCAATTCGCCACAGAAGGAAATTTTTAACGAGATACTTATTTTTTTAGAAAGTCAGCATATATCGAAATCCAATCGGTATAGTAAATATTGAAAATGCTGGAACTTTACTTATATATTTGAAAGTAACTGACAAGGATACGAATTGTGAGGTTAAAAAATTCTCTGCTCATCAATTTGAGATTTCGAAGTTCTGCTCTCCTGGCTAAAAAATAAAACGCAGGCGACTTTTTCAAGTTTTGTGCTTCAAGGACTCCACTGTTGTTTGGTAATTCTTCTAACTGATAATGAATTAATGATAGAATGGTTAGAAAACGCGAAATTCATTGGTAAGTATAGAAATAATATGGAATCAACTATTATCAAGTATTTTGAAAAGCATGGTTCGCTAATGTAAAGGAAAAGTTTGGATACAGGGAAAACGGTCTGGCGCTATGACGTTAGTTCTAGAATTGCCAAATGCCACCTACGAGAATAGCCCAGATTTTGCATGGATTATTAAAAACAAAAAAGTAACCATCATTTTTCATAGATTTTGACATGCTAAACATGAAAAATGTGCTCAAACACGCTACTAACTCTTAATATAATAATAATTGGAAAATGGTTTTTGGAGGATTTTTTCAAGCCATTACATCCTATATTGATGAATAAAAAGAGAAAAATAGTAAAGAATGGAATTTTCTTTACTATTTTTCTCCATTTATTAACTATTAATATTTAATAAATTTGATTTTAAAAACGCGAAATCTACGCTCTATTTGAAAACGATTTATGATTGGGTTTCCTCGATTTCAGATTCAAATTGAATCGTATTCACATTTCATATCGTCGACTTCCATTTGCGAACTTTTTTTTTACTAACAGAAAAATTACCATGACCGCTCCAGAATATAAAAAAGGAAATCTGATAATTTGCAAAATATCGACTTATCAATAGTTGCGGACTTTTAAAAGGGACCCAGCCAAAAACCCTACCGGTAAAATCCCCTACTGTTAAAGTGCAAAGGACAGAAAAACCCCAGATTAGGTTTGGTCTGTTTGGTATTAACGTCCTTTTCAAATTCAGGACGGCGTTATAGGGGCCGCAAATTTTGCCTCGCAAGGATTCTTTAACGTGCAGCTGGCAAACGACTACACGGGACCAACGGCTTTACTTCCCTTCCGAAGGAAGTGCGTGATCTCAGGATTTTCCCCTTGAAAAAATTCTCGTCGTCCTCGGCCGGGGTCGAACCCGCGTCCTCGGGCATCAGAGGCGATCACGCAACCCCCGAGGCCGAAAAACCCCAGATTAAAAGAACAAAAGAGGACATAACCCACAAATGAAGCCTTAATTTTTATTATTTTTTTATAATTTTTACATCATTTTTATCGAATTATCCGAGAAAAAAGTGGGTTTATTTTTATCTAAATATACTGATTTTTTTCCTTATTTGGAGGGAAGTGTTTTTTAATTTTTTCTATATAGTTCTAAAACTAGTGAGTACCTTTAATATATAGTTTGGTTTTGATTGGCCCACTGGGTTCGGTTGGTTGGTTGGTTTATTAGAACTTTTGGCATCGACTACTAAGATCATTTTGCGCCTTTTACACAATTTATTTCTGTTTGCAGCCCAGAACAAACACAAACATCCATGTCCAAGGCGGAATTCTAACCCACGACCAGGTGGACTCGAGAACTAGAAAGCCTATGCCCTAACCCTGTCGGCCACCTGGCTGGCCACTGGATCGGAAATACGGGGGTGGGTGTCAGAGGGAACCAATTGATCTATATGATGTTTAGGAGTGAAATTCGATATGCAAAACTTTGAAGGCATAAACTACTCCTCTAGGCAAAAACTACTTCCTATGAAGTTTGGGCTAAATTGTCCCAGTGGGGTCGGAGTTGTGGGAGTGGCAGTCCCTAGGTCTTTACAACCGTGGCAACATATGGCGTGTTATATATCATTCGTTTGAAAATGATGAGAAAGGAAAGAAGATAGGGTTCTTTTATACTTTCTAAATACTAGTTCTAAAAAATAATGCCTTAAAAATTCTGTAAATAAGAGATTTCGGCAAGGGAATTTAATCTCTTTTGTGGCCAGATAGGAAATTATTAAAATTAATTTTAATTCAAAATAAAATTTATTCAGTTTGCAAAATTTTTAAAAAATTGATTCTTTAAAAATTTTCATTTTTGGCCTTTCTTGAATTCAAGATAAATGATAACTCGTTTACCAATGAGTTTAAAATCAAATGAAAATTAAGTAGTCAACTGTCATTTTTAATGAATTTTTATTAACTGACTTCAAAAAAAAGGAAGTTATCAATTCAACTCGTATGTATGTAATATTGTTGGAATAGCACAATATTCGTATGTGTTAGTCTATGTGGGCTCTAAACAGGTGTGCCAAATTTCATAAGTGCATGTAGGTATGTATGTTTGTCCACGTATTTCTCAGAAACTAGCCATTTGTCCACGTATTTCTCAGAAATTGAAGTGATTCTTTTTTTTGGATTATGTATCTTTCACCTTAGGGAACAGTCCAGTTTCATCAAAATCGGTTCAGTAGTTTTCAAGATATGGACGGTTAAGTGTGTACCAATCACTGGAAAAACACGTTGTCATTCTTGCATATAGGTTGGTTATAGCCAAAGGTAGGTTATATACAACAGTACAACAAAAATATTACATCCATATATCGAAAAATAGTGCATCATGACTGCCTAACAAAGGGTAAGCCATAAACTATTAAATTACACAAAGGTAGACCACTATAAAACTGTTTCTATAACCCATGAACTATCAGTGATTCTAGCATATAGCCAGAAACATTTGTAAACGGAGACTTGTCATTTGACGATTGGCCCATTGAAATTCTGTAATGCCGGTTATGTGGCGCCCTCTGAAAGTCCGAGCAAGAACTACGGGGAAAGTTCATTACAAGAAACTGCGGTAAATTGATAAATGACGTAATAACGTATTCATTATTGCTACCCCCCACCTTTTCATCCGTTCTTGCTGCTGCCTTCCCATGCTTTTTTGCTTGATATTGGTTTTAACTATTGTATTTTATCATGGTTATTAATCCAAATTGTTTACATTCTGTTTTTATGGCATAAAATTTCGATGTAAGAGAAACACTTGGAACCATTTTTCAAGATCAGATTTTATTCCATCAAAAATGTAAAAAAAATAAACATCAACAAAATGTATGGTATTCACAGTACAGTTCCACTAGAATTTTTAATAATTTGCCAGATTTGTGTAATTAATTTTATATACAAAGTTATTTATAATTATTTTTCCAGTTTATGAATTCAACGTTTAAAATAATAAATGTTTACAAAAATATCTATCCAACTTTTGTAAGAGTCGACAAAATAAAATTTATAAGGTTTTGCTTATTGTTAACATCTTTTCCCAGTAAATCCTCTCTCTCTGATGCCAGTAACTATGTTCCATATCTGAAGAATACATCAAATATTATCAGGAAAAAACCGTAAATAGATAACAAAATCTGCATTATTAAAGTAGTTTTAAAAATAACACTGTCCAAAAAAAATTAAGAGTGTATGAAATGATCCGTCAGCAAAAATACCTGCTATTGAAATGGGTTAATGGCTATTTAAGGATAAAATATTCTTTAAAATACTACGTACGCTAGAAATTATAATAATAAATTTTATGATTTAAGAAATAGAGTATAATAAAAATACGTTTTTTTTATAAAATTTCTTTAAAAATTGATGATGCAATAGTTTAAAAATGATTCTATGCCAAGAAAAAAGGGTAATGTTTTTCAGAGAAAATTCTGAATTTCATAAGATCCTGCTATTATAACGAGCATTTTTTATGGAAAAATAGTATTCCACTTTAGTGGAAATTTCATAGATAATATGTACAAGTTTTAGAGGTAGTCAAACAGAAAAGAATGAAGCACAAGATGCAGTTTTCAAAACATAATTGAAGTTCAGTAAAGAAAACTTCAACTTCAGGTCTTAAATTACTTTTAAATGTGAAGACACCTCAATACACAAGATTAAACAGAGTATATAAAAAAAGACTTTGATGAAAGTTTTACTATCATCTAGCTACAACCAGTCCATATCTTGAAAACTATTTAACCGATTAAACTTGGACTCTTCCCTAAGTTGAAAGATACTTAATCCAACAAAAAAAGAATTATTGCAAATCGATTTCTAGTTTCTGAGAAATACATACGAATTAGTTATTACATACGAATCAAATAGATAACCACCTTTTTTTTGAAGTCGGTTAAAAACGCTTTCTCGTTGCCATTTACAGCTTAACTTAAGAATTACAAAAAAAAAAAAAAAAAAAAATAGCAACACAAAACTCATCTTCGTGCGTCAGGTGGAAATCTGGAGAATTATTAATTTTTTTCTTCAGCTTGACGGTTTTACAAAATTTGGCAGCACAAAATATTTCTGATATTTTAAATTTAAAAGATGTCTCTGATAAATACATCTCTAAATATTGGAGAGTGAAGAGAGCAGAGAAAACGAGCAAACTTCAGGCAGTAACTGCCATAATCAAACTATGTTGTGCAAACGTGACTTTGCCAACAGGAAGTAAACAAACAACCAAGGAACTCCCATTTCCTGTTCGAAACTGAAACAACTGAAACTACAGTGGCTCCATCTGACGAACTGAGCAATCTTGATGAGCCCGTTGCATGCTGGGAGTCGTGAAACGCCTTACAGGAAGTAGAAGCTAATGCCAGGTATCCTTTTACAAACCAATGACGTATATTAAAGATAGACTCCGAATTCTATTGTTAACAGCGGAAAAAAGTGAAGCAAATTGAGCCATGATAGTTATGGGCAGCAGTGAGCCGTGGAGTAATTAGCTGTCTGGCTGCTTTGTTTTTGAAGGTTTTGGGCCTGAGGAATAATTAATTCAAACCATTCCTCAAAGTTAAACTGCGTACAACTGTACACACAGATAAGAAAAAGGATCAGGAATCATTTTCCACAAAAATAAATCAAAAATGCGTAACTAAAATGAAAATACGTAACTGAAAGACAATCGAAACGAAATTGAAATTGAAACCATGATCGAAAAATTGTTTATAAAATATAATAAAATACTCCAAATACAAAGTAAACGAAAAGATATTTGAAAGAATTATTAATCAGCTACTCTCGTGTTTAGCCATGTGTTTTGCATCATCTTCACTCACTTTCGGCCATGACAGTTCTGGGCATGGAGCTTCCCAATTTGCTTCAAGTTACAACAATAGGATTCGGAGTCTATCTTTAATATACGTCATTGTTACAAACCATTATGTCCATTATTACTTCAGATCACGGTCTATAGATATTCATGGGAATCGAGCTTCGGCCATTTTCCATTGTTTCGAGAAGCTAAAGAAAACAGATCGCGCCAGGTGCCGCATAGATCGCACTATTCCCGACCGCAACCTGCGATAGAGATTTTCATTACAACTGAATACGAAAGTAAAGTTTCTGTCTGCCGATAGGGTGGCGCTGCAGGCGCAGTTGGGCAGATTATACATGCAGCGCCACTTTTCAATAGAGTTCCCACCCTACCGGGAGCTAGAAACTTTAGCTTCATTTTAACAATGGAGCTCGATGACCATGAATATCTATAGACCGTGCTTCAGATCCAACTTTAAAAACCCATATCTATTGTTTAAACTGTATACAAAATTTAGTACTTGGTTTTCCCACACGAGCGCTTAAGCGCACTGTTATCAGTTTAAACTAACACGAATTATTTTATCCAGTTTTTAATTTAATCTTTGATTCATTCAGAAAAGATATAAAAATTTGGCCAGCGTGGAGACTTATTAGTAAGTTGCCCTTTAAATTAATAATACCTTGTGTGTGGTTTTCTCACTAGGTGCGTCTTTGACGACCATCTTTTAAGAACGAAGAGCATATACACAATTTTATACGCTAAGAATAGGTCTGGAATAATAGAAGAGGTCTTGGCTAGACGATAGCGAATGTTTCATCAAAGTTGGGTTTTTTATACTCTGTTTATTTTTATGTTTTTGATTTTTTGTCAACACCATTTACTTCAATGTATTATTATTATTTTATGACAGGGTTTTTGATAGGGTTTATGTCTGGGCTTCTGGCTGGCCATTTCATGAAGTTGATATTGTGGGATTGAAACCATCGCATTGTTGATGCAGCAGTGTGTATACTGGCGTTATCTTGCTGAAACAGGACTTCTGGAACTCCTAGTCGTTCACAAACAGGCAACAGATAAGTTGCAAGAGTCTGTTGATAACTCAGTACATTTTGCCGAAAAACGATGCTACTCGTACCATTAAACCTAAACATACCCTAAACCATCACCGAACCACCTCTTTGTTGTCTGCTAAAACACGACCTAGGTTCCTTTCGTAGATCATGCCAATATGCTACCAAACCATTTGGGCCATCCAAATTCCATCGTTTTTCATCATTAATAACACCGTCATCCACTCATCCGTCCACGTTATGTGATCTTGTACCCACTGTAGTCCGGCTTCCATGTGCTTTGCATTAACGGTTGGTTGGTTGGTTTATTATAAATTATGGCCTCGACTACTAAGGTCATTTTGCGCCTTTTACACAAGTTATATCTGTACGCAACCTGGGACAAACACAAACATCCATGCCCACGGCGGGATTCGAACCCACGACAAGGCGGACTCTATGTGAACTAGAAAGCCTATGCCCTAGCCCTCTCGGCCACCTAGGCGGTTGGCGTTAACAGTGTTTTTAGCCATTTTCATGTACACCAAATGACCACGGTTAATTATCCGTCTGTGTACAGTGTCCTTTGATATATTCAAACGGGAAGCTTGCTGTATTTGCCTTATTCAGAGAGTTTGCTGTCCCGTATATCGAACAATGAGTCTATCATCACGGCTGCTGGTGGCTTATACATTGAAACTCATCTCTATAAACCTTCTCTCCCCATTTTTCTGTAAATGAATTTTCCTAATCATGTATTCATAAATGTCTTCAAACTTCTGAGACAGCCTGATATGAATATATTGTACTTTCTAGCTAAATTAATGTTTTTTTTTTGAGAAATGTGATAAAACGTTTTTTAATTACCGCTAATAAACTATTTCAGACACAGTTTTCATCATAATATTTATGCTATTTTCTTTTAATGCAAAGCAGTTATGTCTTTAAACTTTTGAGACGCACCTAATTAATTTAATGGCATACACGAGTCATAGAGGTCTGCATAAGACATGATTATAGAATCAAGAGCTACCCATAATATAAGTGCTAAACAGTATGGTTAAATGCAGGAAAGTTAATAGTAAAATGAAATGAAACAAATTTTAAAAAATATTTCCAACACCCTTTTGTACGTTTGATTGTTAATTTGCAGACTATTTTAGTAAATTCTCCCGGCGTCACCTTATTTTTAAACATATATTCTTGAAGGATATGTGTGGGATTTTTTGTAAATTTTTCAGTTAAATTCCTTTCTCAGTACTTTAACAAAGGATTGTGCCGTATAGAGTTTGAATTATCGAAACAAAGCAACTTCTTCAACATATACTGAAAGCTGCAATCTACACTCCGCGTTTTTTAATCCCTGAGCATTCTTTAAAGGAAATGCTCAAATACATACATATATTTGTTCCATTTCTTGACAACACGTTTTTTCCCAGAGAAAAGTAAGCAAATCGCATTTGAAGAATGGGATTAAATAATTACAACCAACTCTGTAAACAATTCCTCATTCTTGCAGGCTACGTGGAAGAGGAAATAATGGGCAGTTATTGAATGAGGATTTATACTTTGTACAATGAAAGAAAAGCTGGGTGTCTAATTGAGTTACAACTGTTAGACTTTATTTTTTATTGCAACAATGTCTAAAAATTGAAATGGGGAATTTTAATAGATACTCTTCGTTTTTTACTTACGTTGGAAAAACAGTGAGAAATATTAAAGTTTATAAAAAAGTTTGGCTATCAAAATACTTACTATTATAATTTTTTCTGTGCTGTAAGTTTAATTCCTTCAGTGGCAAGGCTTCAAAGTGTAATGAAAGAACAGATTTCACGATTTCTACGATCAAAATAATTTATGATTTTCAAATAAGTAATGAAAATGCTGTTTAATGGCGAATATTCTTTAAGTTAATCATTGCGAAATAAGTTGTATACTTCATGAAACTGTTAGATACATAACCAAACTAACTCAATATGCAATTTCTCTATCTCAGTATTTGAAAAAGTGAGTCTGAGAAGAGTCATGAATCAGAGAAGAGTCAATTTGAGAAGAGTCATGAATCCAATAAACCCATTATTCGCAATTTTCTTCGATAAAATTTTCACTTCCGGGGCGTCTTTTATAGCTTAAGCAAAAGGATGATTTTTTTTTCGTCTTTCAAGAAGTTAGTCCATTTGTCATCTGAATTGCTCGTAAATCAAACGGCTCACAACGCTGTAAAGGAACATGGAATTCAATATTTATATAAGGAATTCTGATAGTGATTTATAATAATGTCTGTTGCATCGACCACTGATAACACGCACATATAAAATTGCGGGAAAATGAATCGGGAGTGTCAGAAATGTCATGCAAAGCATTTTGGATATTTATTGTTAATCTATTTTTCTTTCTTCAAAGTTTATTAACAAGCAAGATTGAGGCTAGAACAATTACACTTTTTTTTTTCAGAAAAGTGATCGAATTTCGATCATTGGGGGATCCTAGTAAAATTTTACACAAACAGCAGATGTGCGTGGATTGTTTCAATGGTCGATGCAACAGTCATTTTAAATCACAATTACAGTGCCTTTTATTAAAAGGAATAGCATGGTCTTTTACCGCATTTGAGCTACTTTGATGTACAAAGATTTCGTTTGAGAATCGGAACTAATTTTTCAAGACGAAAAATTAAAGAAATCGCATAAAAGCATAGCATTCAAAATCAAAAAGTAAAGCATTTTCGGTTTTTAGTTTTTGAAAAAATAAACTTGCATTAAAAATTAGTTTATATTTTACATAAATAGTGCCTTGTGTTTTATAATGATTCTGAAAAGGGCCACGCAAAAAACCTGTTTATTTTTTAGTTATGGCATAAAATAACAGAAATGGGAGTAAATATTAATCATTTCGGGAACATTTTTTGAAATTATATAAAATATGCTGTAATTAATTTTTTTTTTAATTTAAATTATTTTATTGTATAATGCAATCAGTTTATAATAATTACAATACAATACAATAAAATCAGTTAATACAATAAAATGTAACCACTGAGCCTAAGCTCGTAGGGTTTACACTAAAACTAAAAACTAAATCTAAAAGGAGGATTAAAAAATAATAATATAAAATTATGATGGAAAAGGAAAAAAAGAATCAAAATTATTTGAAGAGACCCATTTTTTTATAACTCTCCGCCAATTTCCTTTAAGGGAAATATTTTTAATATATACGAGCAGAATTATAAATTCTTCTAGAAATAAAATAATATTGATGAAGAGAATTTGTATGTACAACAGCTGGAATCGATATCGCATTAGTCGTAACACATCTAGTTTTATAGTGGCTAGTTAAGCTTAAAGGAATATTTTTCTCCATAATTACCTTTATCATTACTTTCAATACATAAATTTGTTGAAGATTCATAAAATCAACTGAATAATTATGACCAAATAAAAATGATGATTCTGTAATTTTAAAATATGAGACTTATAGGTCCCACCCCAACTTACAATACCGTATTGTAAGAGTGAGTAAAAAAAATGCATAATATGCTATTTTTATTAAGGAGTGAGGTAAAATATATTTCAGTTGAATCAAGGTCCAACCAATACGTTTTAATTTACTTAAAAGTGTTTGACATTGTAAGTCCCAATTTAAATTTGAATCAATAATAATACCTAAGTAATTAAAATTATTTACATTTCTAATTTCTCCACAAAGATCCAAACAAGATCCATTACATAAAAAAATCATGAAAAAGTAATGCAGAATGATCCATAAACATATTTTTATATTGAAATATTTGAAATTTAGACTTATTTGGATTTAAGCGCAGACCATTATCAAAAAGCCACCTAGCTATCCCTACTAGATCACTCTTTAAATTTCTAAAATTTAAATTGAACTCTCCTAAGTAAAGAATAACAAGATCATCTGCATAAGCATAATAAGCACTACCTAACAAATCAAGCTTCAAAACATCATTGAAATATAAATTAAATAATAATGGTGCCAAAATAGTTCCCTGTGGTACCCCACGCTTAACTTCTAGCGAATCACTTAGTTTATTATTAAGAAATGTATATTGCGGTCTATTTGTAAGATATGTTCTGAACCAATTATTAATAATTCCACGCACCCCAATTGCATTCAATTTTAACAGAAGAAGATCATGATTCACGGAATCAAATGCTTTAGCTAAGTCAACATATATTGCTAAGGGATTGTTACCCTTATCCATAGCTTTAGCAATGGTAGAACTTACTAATTGTATTAATGGTTCGGTCCCTCCATTTTTACGAAAACCGTATTGTTTACCAGAAATAATATTACAATTATTGATAAATTTACTTAGCTTACTCATCATAGCCATTTCAAACACCTTCGCAAGTGGTGACGTTAAAGTGATAGGACGATAGTTACCAACAAAATCTCTATCACCTCCCTTATATACAGGTATAACAACAGAGTTTTTTAAAATATGCGGAAAAATACCACGATCAAACGACAAATTTATAAGGAAAGATAAAGGTTTAGAAATAAGATGAACAATACTCTTAAGAACATATGAACTAATATTATTAAAGAAAAACCCCGATAAGGTTTTCAAATTCTTAATATATGATACCACCTCAATATGTGTTACAGGGGTCAAAAAAAAAGATGTAGGGTTATTAATCATTTTATAATCACAAATATTTCCCATCCCAAAATCTTTGCAACAATTTATATAATAATCATTCAATGCATTTGCCTCAAAGTCAACTTTCTTATTATCAGTTGAGGACTTAGAACATTTTCTGTTCAATAATTCATTTATGATATTCCATTTTTTATTAGCATTATTAACAGCTAAATTAACTTTAGATTGATAATAAAGACTCTTGGACAGTGTAATCTGTTTGGTAACCTCATTTCTATTTTTTTTATAATTTAGGTTATTAGTCCTCTTAACAAAGTAAAACAAAACACAATTCTAAATTAGATAATATTTTTGATCAAGATATTTTAAACTTTCAAATATGGATTTTTACGAGTAGCCTATTTGTCGTGATATCGTGTTAGTTGTAAATTCACAAACGAAACTTTAATTTATTTTTGTAGTATGAGCCTGTATATTCAATTCAGATGATAATACAAAGAGTTGATAATGTATTTATTTATATACTAGTAGTTAGCCTCGCTTCGCTCGGCTGTGTGACGCTTGCCATGCGTTTGTCTTATTTAATAACATAAAAAAAATAAAAAATACATTTTAAACCACATACTGTATTACAAAACTTCATGAAAAATCACATTTTTAGTGAAAGTTCTATCACTATTTTTAATCAATTTCCCTTGTTCTTGAGGAATATCACGAATACAAAATTTTATATTGCTTTTAAATTTTGAACGTGATAAAGCGACATATAGTTGACCATGCGAAAACACTGGTTCATTTAAAAGTAAGCCTACATGAGAAAATGATTGTCCTGACTCTTATTTATAGTCATAGCAAAAGAAGGAATAATATTCCAACATACGAAGACAGAATAATTCTTGTTGAGCTGGATTAACAATGTACATTCGTGCAATTGTATTAACGACTTTACATCTTCGAGCTTGCCATTTGTTTTCTTTATAAATAAAGTGCGCAGGGATTTCTTGATAAAAATATCGATTTGTATTTTGATTCTCATTATTCAAAGTAAACCAATCTGTCAATTTTGAAATTTGATTTCTTGCATCATTCAATGCTTCCTCTTCATTTCCTATTTCGAATTGCACTTGCTATTGATTTGGAAGATGAACTGGAAGTCTGATTACGTTGTGTGATCTATCATGCATCTTATATTACAAGAAACGCCACATATCTTGCACCAACATATCTTGATTCTATGAAAGATTTGATTTCATCGTATAACAATTGTCTTTCTCCTGCCATTAGAGCAATCTTTGTACAATCATATCCTTTGTAAATATATTTTTAGATATAAATAATTGCCTATAGAGATGTGCAAACTTCAACATTGATATGACAATTGTATCGTAAAAGTAAAATTCTGTTATATGGAACGACGAATCTGTTATCAACTTCAACATTTCTCACGATGGCAGTTCTTTCTGGTCTTCGACGATAAATGGGATAACCTGTTGAGTTGGCTACTGTTGTCATCGCAAAATCTTTTGGAAAATTTTTCTTACACTTTCCATTTTCCATACATGGAGAATTTGCATTAATTTGTCCGCAAGGCCCATGAACAATCTTGTAACAATCTGAAGCAATCTTGAATCACTTTCTTTATCTGGAATTTCGGCACATAATACTCGATCGATAGATGCTGCAGTTTTGAATTTATCAGCCTGATCAACTGTGATAAGAATGTGTGCATGTGGTAATCCTCTTTTTGAAACTCAATTGTATAAACGTAGCCAACACATTTTCCCAAAAAGTTTTTTTTCGTTAAATCATCCATCAAAGATTTCAACTTTAATTTGAATACTCTTGCAATCAAATCTGGTCTATCTGATGAAGTTTCACCTCTCAAAAGATTCTTAGTAACTTCTTGCCAATTTGGATTTGAGTCACAGTAATGAACAAAAATCTACCGCTCCAAATTTTGAAAATATTGTCATTGCGTCGTTACATCTTTCACTCATGTTACGGGGAGAACCTTCAAAAGTTGATGGAGGAATGACTGGAGTTCCAGCTGGAATATTGAGATTTGCAGCTACAGTTTGAACATGATCAGCGAGTCCTAGGTATTATTCAGCTCTAAGTTTTCTTTGATTCATTCTAATGAAATTCAGATTATTTGCTTCTACTTGCAAATAATTATCTACTATCCATTGTTCACTCAATGTTCCAGAATTAATAATTGGGTTAAAATTTTCTCGAACTGCTGTTTGAGCTGATTTATATTGTAACATACTAATATTTTTTCTTCCAGGATTTCTATTTGCTCCATATCCCGGATAACTTTCACATTCCCATTGAGCCTGCCTACCAGAGTTCCAAAGGGATAAAGCAAAGCATAGGTCATAGGATCAAGTTATGGACTCAGAATGTTAATGTTTTCAAATTTTCCGTTAGGATTTCTGGACAAATTTGATGGATAGATTCGTATACCTCTCTCGAATGGTGGCTCGCCATCGGCATCGTTGACAAATACCATAGCTATCTCATTTGCAGTTGGCGCATTGAATCTTCTTTCCGATCGTGGATTTCTTTTCATAAACTTTGTTACAATCGGTAATTGTTTACCGAGTGGGGAAGAATGTATTACATTTCTCAAGCAAAACACCAGATGGCGAATTGTACTACCCATCCTAAAGAAGCCATTTTTAATGATAACCTACGGGGAAATCGGCGGTTTTAATTGAATTTTTTTTTATAAGTACGAGGGGAAACAATTCGGTTTTCAAAGATTTATTAAAATTCAATAATAAACGAAAATTGTTAAAAAAAAAAATCTTTTTAAGTGCCAGATGGATTTTCTTATGAAAATTCGCATAAAAATACCGCTTTTTTTAAACATCATTTTGCTGAGCTACATAATTTATTAATTCCATAAAAATGTTTAGCCTGGCATTCTTAAATTTGAGAAAGCAATAGCTGTTGCAAATTGTTAAATTTTCACTTCTGTTAAAATTTTTATTACTAATTTATTTTAAAAATTCATTTTAATTAAAAATAAGAACGTGTGAAAAAGTGATAGATATCAATAAAGATAGTGAGACATTTAATATTTTTAACATCACCATTTTTATTAATTCAGAGCAAAAAATTGTAGTTTCTCCCCTAGGTTAACATTAAAAATTGCTGCCTTAGGGTGGATAGTACAATCTGCCATCTGGTTTCTTCTGATGTCTAAATTCTTCCCCGTTGTTTTGCTCGCACTAATTCTTCTGCCTCCACATCTTTCATCATTCTAAATGTTTGTGCTATTCTGGTATTTATTCTCATGAGTTGATCAATTGTGTAGAGAATTTCTCGCATAAGATTATGAATTTATGGAATGTTCAATCTTTCAATCTTGAGTAGAGGTGTCGATGGCATATAATTGATTATATTTTGGAGATTCTCCTGCTCCTAGATGAAGTGTTGAATTTGCGTGACATACTTGACCTTGTATTCGAAAAACAAGGTCCGTATCCAGGTGGAGGTGAAATTTTTGCTCCTAACGACGCAAATGACAAAGAACTATTGTACGACCTTATATTTTCACGAAAATTCTTGTAGTACTGATGATCAGGATTTGAAAGCATTTCACGGAGAAAAATTGGATATTCTGAAGGTTGATTGTGAGCATTGATTGGGGTATCAAGACGAACTTTTCCAAAATGACAACAACTTCTGAATTATTTTACTCCTGACGATCGTTCAAATTCGAAATTTTTTGCACCACAAAAACGACAAATACACTCATTGGTCCACAATAGTGAGCTTCAATAGTTTCAATAATGTGATTTCTTTCAACAATTCGACTTCTATCTCGAACTTGACGATGTCTTTCATTATCTTGACGACGTCTTTCTTGAGCCCTTTCCAGAGTTTCCATTCTCCTTGCCTCTCTGTGTGGATTTCTATTATTTAATCTTGACTGTTGTGGTGTAAGTCTCGATCGATACAAACGCTCAGCTTCTGTATTTGCTGTTCTTCTTCTTTCATTTTGTTCATTTCGTTCATTTTCTCGTCGCTCACGTTCAATTCTGGCTGCAGTTCTTCACAACTGCCTTGGTTCAACATTTTCTGAAATATTTCTACGTCTTGGCATGATTTCCGTTGTGAGGACACGATTCGAACTTAAAAAGTTAGTTGAAAACAGAATAATGCAATAAAGATTCAGGAAAACAATGTAGGTGGTGTATCGGATTATTTAAGTGTGAGAAAGTATTGTTGGCTGTTTTTTAGAGTTTGATTATCTTCTATCTATATAGGTAAAGCACAAAGTTAGTACGTTTGTCCGGCTTTGAAATGCAACTTGGAAGCAAGCTATAAAGTTGAATTTTAAAATACAGCTTTGAAATATAACCATAATGATGAGAAAAATCTAAAACTGGACATAAGTCTCTCAAAATCACAGATATTATTAATCTTTATGAAATATTCGTTTGCTTGAATGTGTGAACAATCAGCCCGTCGTTTTTGTGTCAACAATTAGCTGGTGATGTTTGTATGTTGCTAAGTAATAAACTAGAGGATACTCTTTTACCACAACAAGGCAACAAGAAACGAAAAAATAATAAATGAAAAATATGGC
>JAHWFO010024625.1:85433-103214 GCA_023313115.1 Rhysida immarginata | reverse complement strand
TGGCTGCTGAACGATGAAAGCAAGGCTTTCGAAAAGCGCTTACAGGTCGTATTTTTCCTTATTCTTTTGTTTTTTGTCTTATTTTTTTGCCTTATATTTCATTTATTATTTTTTCGTTTCTTGTTGCCTTGTAAAAGAGTAACCTCTAGTTTATTACTTATCTATTTCTATCCACATAAGATTTTATTCCATTTTCGTTTCTTGTTGTCTTGTAAAAGAGTAACCTCTAGTTTATTACTTATCTATTTCTATCCACATAAGATTTTATTCCATTTTTCGAATTTGTATGTTGCGTTAACAATGGTTGATGAAATTGATACATGCCATAGGTTTCCATCACGGTCTATAAATATTCAGGGTCATCGAGCTCCATTGTTAAAAATTAAGCTAAAGTTTCTAGCTCCCGGTAGGGCGGGAACTCTACTCTACAATCTGCCCAACTGTGCCCGCAGCGCCACCCTATCGACAGATAGAAACCTTACTTTCATTATCAGTTTCAATGAAAAACTCTATCGCAGATCACGGTCGGCCTTAGTCAACACCTCCTAAATTGAAAGCCTCTGCACGAAAACGTCATACATTGTGACATCATCATATTAGTGCATTGTTATTCGTTTTTCTACCAATAATAAGCCCTAAATTTGCACTAATTCTCAGATGTCCATCCATTTCCCTGGGATGGTTTCATTTGTTACCATTTATGCCTGATGAATAGAGCAACATTTCATTTTTTATTTTGTCGAGATATCTATAAAAAATGTGAAGAATTTTTCATAAAATCAATTATTTTGACCAAACCTGATATTAATTATTTTTGAAATTAAATGCATTTTAATTGTCTATTATTGACCTATAGAGCATTTATGTTTCATCAAGGTTACTCTTATTAACTCTTATGGTTTGATCAGAAGTGAGGGAAAGTCAATGATAGCGGGGACAGAATAATGTTTTATTAGCTAAGATTGAATTGAAATTGAAATTGAAGTTGAAATTGAAATGGAAACTTTCAAAAAATGCTATAATTTTGCAATGAAAAGTCTGATTGACACCATTTATACCTCGATTGATAGAGCTAATTAGAAGCTACATTTCAATTTTTATTTTGTCGAGATATCTTAAAAACCTCCTTTTAAATTGAAAAAAAGTGAAAAATTTGGCATAAAATCTATTATCTAGACCAAACTTGAAATCAATTTTTTTTAACTTTAATGCATTTTAATTATCTATCATCGACCTATAGACCATGTTTGTTTCATCAAGATAACTCTTACGGTTTAGTCAGAAATGAAGAAAAGACAATGATGACGGACAGAATAACGTTTTTATTAAGTAAGATGTATAAACAATTTTAAGATAAGTAAACTAATGTTGATTTATTTTCCCTTTTTTCGGTATTCCCGGAAATGACGGTTGCGTTCCCTGAATGACGATTATGGTCAGTGTTTATAAGTAACACAAAAAGAAATAGAAATAAGCTTAAGAGTAATTAGTACAATAACAATAACGAGGATAAATTAGTAAAGAAATCATAAATCTAAAACGAATAGCAAAATTAATATTACTAGGGGAACACAAAATTAAATAAACACTACTACTCTAGTTCAGCAGTATTGAATCTTTATTGTACTTGAGAAATTATGGGTTGTTGGTTAGTTGCACCATATTTTATATAATATACATATTCAGTCTTACAAGAAAAGCAAAAATAAAGAACCACAATCTTTCTTTATTTCTGAAATACTACCTTGCGGGACTTTTCTCAAAAGACATGGGACACCCCTATTCTATATAAAAATGAGGCATTCCCATGGAATTTAAATGTTGTCGTTTATATCAACACTACACAACAGAGCTCAACACTACATGCAAGCATGCTGTAGCAATGGCTCAAAGAAAACGACTTCGAGAGGAGTTCAGTTGATTTTATCAGAAAAAAAATGGAAAGAAACATTCCACGACCTGGATTCGAACCAGGAACCATGAATATCACGCTCGTTGCCTCTACAAATCGTGAGAGATGCCTGGGCCATCCTGAAGAAGGTACAGCAAAACTATCACCAGGTGTTCTTAAAGACTACCAGGTAGTCAACGGCCATCCAGCTTGCAAATCGGGAATTTCTCCTTTCCAAACCATCAAAAAGGTTGATGAGCACACATAAGAAATTATAGATAGAAACTGAAGATGATAGTCCAATCATTAGATAATGATATTATCAGAAAAAATGGAAGAAAAATTTTCACGACCTGGATTTGAACCAAGAACCACGAATCTTGCTACCTAGTAGTCTTTTTCCTTCCATTTTTTTCTGATAATATCATTTTCTTATGATTGGAGTATCATCTGCAGCTTCCATTTATAATTTCTTAGAAGTACAATTGTTGGCTGCTACCTTGCAGGCAAACTTGTTAGAGAGACGTCAACCCTGCTAAACATCCCCAAATCATCTGCTCAAAACGTCATCCGGGCGTGGACAGATAAGGGTCCAACAAATGTTCAACTCAGGACCCTGACTCTACTGGGTTCGCAAGGATCTGCATTCGCTGGTTTTCATGTCAAAGCGACGGCCCACATAACCAACATCAGCACATGCCAACACAGTAAGGAGATTGCAATGGTGCAAAGAAAGACGTCACTGGACTCTGGAGCAATGGTGGATGATTGAATGGAGTGACGATTCACGATGGAAGGATGTAGATATAGAGAATGCCCGAGAACATCACCTGGCAGGCTGAGGAGTGCCCACCGTGAAGTCTTGAGGAGAGTCAGTGATTGTATGGGAGGGCTTTCGTGGTTTGTTCTGGGTCCAATCTTTTATGTGACTGGTCATCTGAACGCGGAGCCTTACCAAGACATCCTGGACAACGCCGTATTCCTTGCTCTCTGGGAGCAGTTTGAAAATGGCCCTTTTCTCTTTCAACACGACAACGCACCTTGCCACAAAGCAAGGGTTGTAGGCAGATTGTTTGATGAAATGAGGGTGCCAGAACGATAACGCGCAGGAGCTGAGAGCCCGACATCTTACTGAACTGTCGGAATGATGCAAGGGCATTTTTGGCGGAATAATGAAAAATTCATGCAGAAACTTATCAAAAACATGTGGTCAATTTGGCTGGCCATGTTTGGATTATCAAGAATTTTCTTTACTTGAGTGACTCTTCTCGCCCATTTTCTCAAAATCTTTCAAGGGGGAACAGTGTGATTAAAATTGTTTTTAGACTAATTTGGTGTTGCTCTACAGGATAGCAATTGGAAATTTTTCTTTATCTTTAATGGTTTTAGAGTTAGCAAATGGTTGACCTTAAATTTGGGGGTCAAAGTCAATTTTGAGTGCGTCAATGAATTTCCCACCCCCCTAGTACCGATAATCCACATCATCAGATCTCGTCTACCACCTTTGAGATATCTGCCATGTTTGTTTTTCATCTACATGGATTGTTTTTCACATATGCCGCTAGATAAGCCATTTGATCGTTAGTAGTGTTCAATTTAATACCCATAGTTATTACTAAATGTATTGTTATGTTTATAAATGTCTCTTATGGTATATGTACCAGTAGTTGACAGTGTACCAGTAATTGACGAATTAAAGGCTTTTAATAAAGTAACAAGGCAAGAAAAGGGTCCTGTGTTGCCACCTCGTATTAAACTATGTATTAGCCTTCCCAGAACAGCAAAAACCTAGGCACTTTGCTCCCTATTATGGTCGCAAACACATGTTGATTGTTCAATGCCTTACCGAGTCAAAAAAAACCTTATAATGAACCACTTCGCGAGGGTTTGGTTACTTGAATTTATTTCATGAATGTTATGCAGTATTTGTTATTAATTTTACGTGAAGCTTTTTGTGTGAGCAGTCGACAGTACTTCTAGTAGTAACAGAATTTCAGATGACCAATGTGTGAACTATTTTAATCCACCGTCAACAACTAGAACTCAGATATGTAGTGTCACTAGTAATTGACATAACCTGTCAATTATTGATAATTTCTGTGTTTAAAAAAACGAACAAAAATATACTAATGTGATATAGAATGTAGGGCAATAATGAAGGAAACATGATAGCTTTAAGTGGAACTTCTTAATTTCTAGATCACCCACTTTGACAAATTTTCTAGGCCCTATTCGCCGATTCTTTTGTTGGTTCTGAATCTTGTCGCAGAGACGATCAACAAATAGCCCAGGACAAATGACCTTCAAAGAAACTACTACTGGTATTCTATCTACTTCTTAGATTGGATAATTTTTGCAAGTAGGAGAACATTCGTCAACAATGAAGTTTTTCTACGAACAAGTTGTTGGCCAAGATCTGATGATATTGCAGTACTGAAAAACACCTTCATTTTCTATGGTCCTTGCACTCTACATGGGAGTAGACTGGTTTTATTTAATATTTCAAAGGACAAAAAGATAAATGATCTAAATGAACAACTTAAGTTTTAAAAAGTACAATCTTTGTTAATGTTAAATACAGTGTGTTTCATAATTGGTGTCCCGTCTTTAGGTCCAAATAACGACTCAAGGGGAACAGATTGGGGGGAAATGAATATTGATTATTTGGTTTTAATGTCCCCTAATTCAGAAGCAGAAAAACATTTCCCATTTCCCATGTACAGTTTTCAAATTTCATAATGTTTTTCCTGGGAGGAAAAGCCCGGTCGAGTTTATTAGCTTTTCAGGGTAACAACTCATTCATTCTCATTAATTTTCCCAATGTTGGCCCTACTTTTTACTAATAAGTATGGTTTTTGTCCACATCGGCTAGCCACCATACCTTTCACTTTACCCACTCGATAAAGAGGGCAGGGCATGAGATTTTTTCATCGGGTTTTTTGCTAAACCCACATTTTACATGATGCTCTAAACTTTCTAAATAACACATGGGGTCTAACCCCTACCCCTAGAAAATTAAAATTTACAAAATTTACCCCTTCACCCCCAAGAACGCGAAATGTTTTTATTCTGAATTAGGGGACATTAAAACCAAATAATCAATATTCATTTTCCCCCCACCTGTTCCCCTTGAGCCGTTATTTGGACCTAAAGACGGGACACGAATTATGAAAAACCCTGTATATGCACATTCTTAAAAGTCAATATTTTTTGTAAAAATTAACAATAAAAATGTGTAATTAAAATATTGTCAATTACTGGTGCAACTGCCTGTCAACAGGTGCAATAACTGTCAACTACTAGTTAAATAATTCATGCATTAGTTAGAAAAAAATTTAATAACCTAACAGCTTTTAAAGATGTAATAATAGTTTCGAGATTGCCACAGTCTGCATAATATTCGCAATTTAATGGTTTCAAAATGCAGTTAAATTTACGTACACCATTTCGTTTCACAGTAATGTCTTAAACTGTCAATTACTGGTACATCTACCCTACTAGGTTTTAGTTAGAAATCTTTTTTTTTTCTTTTCTTTTATATGTCTTTTATAATTATTGTTTATTATAGCTATTTACGTAGCCAATAATTGTTATCATTTATTAATGTATACGAATAATTTATTGCTATTTTGGCTATCTTTATGATTTTCACTATATTTTGTCGTTTCATCTTGATTTTATTATACTTGATTAGTTTTGTTTTTACTAGCCTTTTTATGATACTATATTATTTTGTTCTAAGTGTCCCGAGGGCTAACTCGTCGGTTATAAACCACCCTCGTCGGGCACTACTGTTAAATTTATCTAACCTTTAAAATAAATAAATAAATAAATAAATAAATATAGTACCAAGGCATAGTTTTCTATGTTTAGTTTAATGAAATTTTTTATATTTGTTTGAATTACAAGAAACTGTTTATGAACACGTTTCTGAAATGAGTTTTGGAGTACATTTTAAATAAAAAAATAGGAAATTTGAAAATATTACCATTGAATTTGCAGGGTGCAGAATACTGATGATGCCTTTGTTATACCCCCACGTTCTAATATTAACATGTCATTTTAATATTAAAATCTTTTTCCGTAGGGAATTCTTCACCTCTCTGATTTTGAATCATATAAATATATGAAGACAATGATTTTCCCATTAAAAAATTGACGAGAAATTTGAAATGTCTGAAATTGAGGAGCAAACATGCAAAACCGCATAAGTCACACAAATCAGAAGTTGAGAAAACTGCAAAAAACATATATTGTGTAAAGCATGAGGGTTTTTCTTAATTTTAATTTCAAAATAGTTGTTAATGCTTTTAAAAACTATTTTGTCATATGCTGTCAAATCATATGTAATTGGTTTTTATGAACTCGACAAATCGTGAGCAGTCCACGTGAGCAATATCCGGCAACCACCATGAAGCCCTTTGAAAACATTTCCCTGCACCTTCGGACAAAATCGGACCTGGCCTTACTGGTTTTTCTTGAAAAAGGCACCACAGTTAACGCAGCACGATATGGGGAAACATTGAAGGCTTCTTACAGAAGTAGTGCTTCTTCTCAATGACAACGCGCGTTCTCACACCTGGAAAGCAACGGTAGACCTCATCAGAAAGTTCAACTGGGAAGCAATGCAGCATCCACCTTACAGCCCTGACTTATCCCCATGTGACCTTGACGTGTTTGGGGATCTCAAGAAACATCTGAAAGGCCGCAGGTGTCAGTCGGACGATGAAGTGAAGGAAGAAGTTTTTGAATGGTTCCACACGTAACCGAAAGACCTCTTCCATAAAGGGATTACACGTCTTGTTATACAGTGGAATAAATGCCATAACGCATTTGGAGAGTATTTTTAAATTCTTTGGATAAAATAAATAATTTTCGTTTTTATTTGTACGACTCTTTACAGCTTCTCATACATTTTTTCTATTCTTTGTCGTCTTCAAAAATGCCTCGTTGTCTTGCTGCTTCGACAAAAGTTGACTACAACAATACTCCATCAACAGTTCTTAAATCTTCAAATGATTTTGCTCCAGGAACATGATGCAGAAGAATACGAAGACATTATTCTTGTTGAGCAGGATTAACAATGTACATTTCAGTCTTTGAGCTTGGCATTTGCCTTCTTTATAAATAAAGTGCTCAGGGATTTTTGATAAAAATATCGATTTGCCTTTTTGATTATCATTATTCAAAGTAAACTAAGCTGTAAATTTAAAATTTGATTTCTTGCATCATTCAACGCTTCCTCTTCATTTCCTATTTCGAAACGCACTTGCCGTTGATTTGGAAGATGAACGGAAACTCTGACTACTTTGTGTGATCTATAATTCATCTCATATTCCAACAAACGCCATATAACTTCGCTATCACTAACGTATCTTGATTCTGTGAAAGATTTGATTTCATTGTATAACAATTGTCTTTCTCCTGACATTAGACCAATCCTTGCACAATCATATCCTTTGCAAAAATACATATAGATATAAATAATTGCCTGTAGAGATGTGCAAACTTTAATAGTAATATGACAATTGTATCGTAAAAGCAAAATTCTGTTGCATGGAACGACAAATCTGTTATCAACTTCAACATTTCTCACGATGGCAGTTCTTTCTGGTCTTCAACCTGATGAGTTGACTACTGTTGTCATCGCAAAATATTTTGGACCATTTTTCATACATTTTTCAAACTTGGATTAATTTGACTGCAGGGCCCATGAATCATACATCTTGCAACAATTTCAAGCAATCTTGAATCATTTTCTTGATCTGGAATTTTGGCACATACTACTCGATCGATAGATGTTGCAGTTTTTAATTTATCAGCCTCATCAACTGTGATAAGAATGTGTGAATGAGGCAACCCTATTTTTTGAAAGAACTCAATTGTATAAACATAGTCAACACATTTTCCGGAGATGTTTTATTTTTCCTTAAATCATACATCGTGTAAACGCGTTGCAAAACCCACCTACTGCATTCGATAGAGCAAAAAAAAAATGATTTATGTTCAAAATTTTACGTGCAATGAGCCAAAGGCAATGGAGATATTTAATTTCAAAAAACACCTCTTATTATCCCTCGCCTATTAAAAACATAATGTCCAAGCTGAAACTTTCCGAAGGATATCTCACTGGTGCATTCAGAAGTTCGAAACAATGATTTTACTATTCATTTTGGAAATAATCCTATATTTTTAAATAAAATTATTTAAGTAACTTTATCGGGTGCTCTTTTATGATATTCTTGGCATAAACTATCTTCAAAATTAAATAATAAATTTAAATATTTTGATGAACAAAAATATATTCTTTTGTTTTTAAATTTTAGTATTTAGACAAAGCAGCCTAGAGAAACAGACGGAAATAATGATCCTTCACTACACTGACAACCAGACAAAGCAATCGACGATCCTTCCAGCTTGAAATTTGACACTGTTCAAACTTTGAGGAGAAGAGCTAGTAGTAAGCCAACTTTGAAGAAGTATGAGGGAGGCTCCGGCACGATTTGCACACGACAAATTGAAGATTAAGTTTCTCTAAAATACGGGGATTAGGAAGCCGATTAATTCATGATAAGATAATTCGTTTATGGGCTACCGCAATAAGACTACTTTTTTAGATCCCGACAATCAGCACATCGTTAAGGCATTAGCAACGTGGGTCAGAAACTTCAATTTTTGAAATTAAATACCTCCGTTGACTCATTGCCATTTGCGCACAGTCATCTTTTTTATGCTCTACCGAATGCAATACTGTAGGTTCAGTTTAACAACGCGCTTACACGATTCGAAACGTTCCCCTGCATATAGCCAAAGTGGGCAGGTATCCAGGTCACAGATCGGGAATTCCTCCTTTCTAAACCATCAGAAAGGTGGAGATTAATTTAAAACCCTAAAAGTTAATAAAATTTTTTTAAATAAACTACAGATATTTTTCTCACATAATTTTACTATCGTTTAACTTAATATGATATAATCAAATGGTTTTTTTTTCCTTGAATATATTACTCTTGTTTTACATCGAATGTTTATAAATTTCTATAATAGATATTCCACATTAGAATATGAAATAACATACATAGGTACCATCGTTCTTCCCCTTAAAATCCACTTAACAGATTACTGGTTGATATAAATTTAATTAACTACTTTATTCAAAACAAAAATTACCCTTTTCTGATAATAATTCTTACGTACCCAGTGGTATAAATTCTTAAAGAAAAAAATTCAAAAACATTTCAGGAATTCGAGTTATCCTCCAAATTTATGGACTCAGACTTTATGACATATTACGATGTAAGAAAATAGTTTAAACAAATTAGTTAATATTTCATTTATACAAACCTAGCGTCAATGAACTTCGGACATCAAGTAATTTGACTAAAAACACAGTGAAAAGTGCATACAGAGGATTGCAGGCTAATGAAAATAGATTTACTGAGTATATGGAACAATATCAACATCGATTTAGAATCGATTTAATGGTGTGAAATAATTTATTCAAATTTACGTAAAATTGCGTTGTCAATAGGTTTCAAGAACATCGTACACAAGGGGTCACCAGCATAAAGAACTTTCCTGAAGGCTGTAGAAACGCCCAGAATATTTTGCATCAGGCTTTAAAAGCACCGTCCACGCGACAGAGCACAGTATTCGTGTTGTTTTGAACAATGGGACGTGGTAAGCCAGTAGAAACGTGTATACGGCAAAAAATTATACAGCAGTTCCAGAATAACAAATCCCAGCGAGCTATTGCCCATGAATTATCAGTTCCACTCTCTCTCTACTGTTAATGGGATCATCAAGCGTTTCAGAGAAATCGGGAAAACAGAATCAGGGACTGCACCAGGCAAGCAGCGATTATTGAATGTTAGGGACCTACGAGTATTTCGACGTTACATTGTGAAAAACAGGCATGCTCCCATAAGTTAAATGACTGTTTGGGCTCGAGAATATTTTCATATACCCATATCCGAAAGCACAGTCCCCCGTTACATCAAAAGATGCAACTATTACTTATACGCTACAAAGAGGAAGCCATTTATGAACACTGTAGCTAAGCGTCGCCGGGTAGCATGAGCCAGAACCCATCTAAAGTGGACTCTTGCTCAGTGGAATAGTGTTCTGTGGTCCGACGAGTCCACCTTTGCAGTGATGTATGGCAACAACGATCGCAAGGTGCTAAGGACCAAGCACGAAAGTAATCATCCCGACTGTTACCAAAGGAAGGTTTAGAAGCCTGCATCGCTGATGGTGTGGGGCTGCATGAGTGCAGCCGGGACAGGATCGCTTCACTTTTGCGAGGGCACTAATAACTCTGCTGCCTATATTCTTCAACAGCATCTGCGTCCATCCCGCCAAAAATTGTTCAATAGAAGACCAAGCATCTTTCAGCAGGACAACGCGAAGCCTCATGCTGCTCGGAACACCAAGGCTTGGCTACAACAGCAGCGTTTCAGGGTGCTTGACTGGCCTGCCTGCAGCCCAGATCTGTTACCCATTGAAAATGTATGGCGCATTTTAAGCGAAAAGTCAGACAGCGGAAGCCTCGAACACTGCAGCAGTTGCGGGCGTGTATTTCCGAAGAGTGGGACAAAATTCCAGTAGAAACAACGCAGAAGTTAGTGTCCAGCATGCCTCAACGACTTCGGAGCGTCATTCGTTGGAAAGGTGACGCCACTCAGTGGTAATGTACAAAAAACGGTATGGTGTACGAAGTTTATTGCAACGTGTTGAAAACAGAACATTACAAAAAGTCGCTTATTTAATTTTCTCGTTTATTTTTTTATGTTAAAATGCTATATCACAGTTGTACTAAAGCTCTTTGCACTCAATAAAGTAATTTTCATTTGTTTACAATTAGTTTCGTTGTACTTATCCAAAATTCTGTAGGTGTCCGAAGTTTATTGACGCTAGGGTTGTAATTCCTGCATTTTAAAGTTTCTGTGAGTATACAACATCTTTAATTACTATTCATTCAGTTTTAGTTTAGTAAAGCATGCCAGATATAAAAGCACCAAGAAAATTTTTTGAAATGTCATAAATTTTGAACAGGGATAAGGAAATAAAAACAGGGGTCCCAGTAAAATTTAATAAGTGGCCTGAAACACCAAAATAAAAACCCACAATACGTCGAGTCGAACAATACTTTACAATTGTCGACTTCCCAAAGACTAATTTGCTCGGAAAATGTCTTTATGCAGTACACGGAAGAATTTTCTTCCTATTGATCCCAAATCGGTTAGGCTAGTTCAGCGGCAACAATCGTTTACCTAAATTGCTTTCATCACTCTATTCACGAGTTTTGACCAAATTATTCAGAATACATGGTTGGTGTCAGTTTAACTCAATATATTTAGAACGACAAAGTTGATTTCCATTAATATATATTTTCTCAAAGGCTGGCAACATCTTCTTCAGTCGCATTTACGTAGACACATTATCTTCTCCTGATTCCCTGTCTGGAGTCCTTCATGTGTAAGCCACAGTGCAAGTTCGGTTTTCAACGCTTCTGGGAGGAGAAAACACTACGAAAAAGAAAAAGATACAAACGAAAACATAGAACAGTAAAAGGACAAGACAAACAGGAACGCAAACCTACAGAAAAGACAACAAAACACAAGAAACCAGACAAATAACATTAAACGATTAAAGGCGTCTATTTCTCTCTATCTTCCACTACCGTCTTTTCTGCGGTTGTAGGTTGATACACGTCAGGGAACATACAATCGAGTCTCACGACCTTCTTCCGTGAGTTTCTTGCCGTCATTCTTTTCCATCTAACAACTAAGAATCCTGGGGTGAAAAATATGTGGCACTTCCGAGTCTTCTCTAATCACTGGAAATTTAGTATCATCTCGTACCTGCGTGACTTCTACTTCTTCGACTAGACGTCCTTTTTTTCATGCAAATATAAAATCTCAGACTTGGTTCATTATCAACGTCATAAAGTCTTTTAAAATTTTCTATAACTGATATGCCCGGCGTTGCTCGGGCTGTTTGTTTGATGAAATTTTGCAAGATCTGAATTTTAATATACATGAAAAACTCTTAATAAAATATATATTCCCTTTGGAAAAACGAAAAGAATTCTTTAAAGTGCTCGCGCTGGAATTTTGTGTCGAATTGGGTTCGCTCAGGAAAATTTGACATTGCATTTTTAACATTTTAGACTATCGAAGAATGGCTGTGAATATTGAATTATTTCTGTCTATATTTATTTATTTATTTATTTATTGACGGAAATACCCATTTACAATAGAAATATTAAATATAATCATAAATATAAAACAAAAATAAAGATGAAAAGATATAGAAAATATAGTAAAATGATATAAATAAAGCAATAAAATCACTAATGAAATAAATTAAAAACAATCAATAATTAATATAATTAACATAATATGTAATATAATAATAATTAATTATCAGCAGGATAAGTGAAGAGATTAATTTGTTTGAGTTTTTTTCTGTTGTCATGAAAAATGTCAAAATTAGCTCAATAGGAATTAGCACTCCTGAAGAGGCGTCTAACTGGCGAGTTATAGACATAATTATTGGCGGACACTGATTTCTGAACCAGAAAGGGCACTGTACTCCTATAATAAAAAATTACAGTGGCTTTAGTAACGTAGTTAGGGATACGGATAGCAATCAGTTCTAGTAAATTTGGACAGTCAACAGTGGAATTCAGTAAGTCAAAAAGAAAGAGGAGGTCTGGTGTCAGTAGGTCTATATTAAAAATACTTCATAGATTCATGAGGATAGCTGATTAATAATTCCCTCACAGGCGATCACACGTATATTTTTGTTTATTTTGTATTTTAAGTATTTTATTATATTTTATAAGCGATTTTTCGATTATGGTTTCAATTTCAATTTCGTCTTGATCATCTTTCAGTTTCGTATTTTCATTTAAGTTGAACAACACTCTGCCGCCGCATAAGTTGAACAACCGGGACCAACGATATAACGGGGCCCAGAGTATATAACGGAAGAGTCACCTCACCATCTTAGTCCGTCCAACAATCCAACTTTCATTATTACCAACAAACAAAAAAATACTGATTGTTAAAATACATTACATTACATTGTTACTCGGTCTAGGATGGTCAGGTGACTTTTCCGCGCTGGGTCAATGCCTCCTAAAGATAAGGCCTGAGCGCGAAAACGTCAGACATTGTTACATCATCATCCGAAGAAACGTTTAATCGCAATTCAGGGCTTATTATTGGTAGTAATGCGATTAAACGTATCTTCGGATGATGATATAACAATGTATGACGTTTTCGCGCTCAGGCCTTATCTTTACGGGTCGTTTACTCCCGCCCGTTATATTGTCGGCCCCGTTGAACGACTGGATGACGTCATTTCTAACGCCAGCCAATAGACGTTAACGCGAAATAAATCGCTTAGCTATTCCATGAAACATCCGCTTTCGTTTTCGAAACACTGTTTTCGTATTTATATTTAGTTCTATTATCGTTTTTTTCTTATAAATAGATAAATTAATAAATTAACAAATGACGCAGAATAGTCGACTCGAATGCAATTTGTTTTATATTATGAATTTTAATAGGCTTTCCACGTTTCAAATATCTCCACCATTACTAAAGTAGAACAAGTGCATCATGGGTAAAATCCAGACGAAGCATATTGATGAGATAACTTACTGCGCATGTCAAAAAGATCGTTCAACTTACGTGGCGGCAGCTATACGTATTTTTGATTTATGCTTGTGGAAAGTGATTCCTGATTCTTTGTCGTGTCTATTGCTGGAATAACTTAAGGAATAGTTTTGAATTAGTTATTCTTTGGTCCCAAAATCGTCAAAAACAAAGCAGCCAGACAGCTAATTATCTCACGGCTCACTCCTGCCCAGAACTGTCATGGCTTTAATTGGCTTCACTTAGGTGGCGATGTTAACAATAGGATTCGGAATCTACCTTTAATATAATGCGGCACGAGGCTAGCGAGATAACAAGGGCTAGAAGCGAAAAAGTCAGCTGACCAATTGGGTGCTAGTAACAATCCGCCCCTCATTGTTTCCAACAAAAGAAAAAACACTGATTGTTAATATCCAAGATGGAGACAATGAAGATTGGATTGTTGCTAGCACCCAGTTGGTCAGGTGACTTTTTCGCTTCCTGGCCTCGGCATGTACCAACACCTATACCAACACCATCTCTACTCAAAGCCTGAGCGCGAAAACGTCATACATTGTTACATCACCTAAGGTAGGGTATTGTTAATCATTTTTCTACCAATAGTAAGCCCGAAATTGTCCCTACCGAAGGTGATGTAACAATGTATAATTTTTCCGTGAGCAGGCTTTCTCTCTAGGTAGAAAGAAAAACTGGGCGTGTCCAGTTAAATTTTCAATTTCAATTGTTAAGCATAGTTAATTTTACTTAGCAACAATGTCTAACAATTGAAATCAGCAATTTCATCAGACACGCCCAGCTTTTCTTTAGTTGGACAATGTTTAGAAAGAAGCCAAACAACTGAAACGTCATACATTGTTACATCATCATAAGTCGACCAAATTTAAGGCTTATCATTGGTAGAAATACGGTTAACAATTGTCGAAATATGATGATGTAACAATGTATGACGTTTTAGTTGTTTCGCTTTCTTTCTAGGATGTGTTGCATGTATTAATTTCAACAACCACTGTTGATGCAACATATAAATACGGCGAGCCGATTGTTGACGCAAGCACCACGGGCTGATTGTTCACACATGCAAGTAAACAAACCCAAGTCTATTTCGTCTATTCTTATATATAAAATGCTAAATCCTCATGCTCCGTGCCCGTTACCATAGTGACGAGCAACAATACAACCTTAATTGTTTTTAACAAATGAGAAAGCACTGATTGTTGAAATCCAAAAATCGCAGCCGACGAAAATGACTAATAAAGAAATCTTATCTTTTTCGTAGTGACATTTAAAAATAGCATACTAAAATAGATAAAAAAATCAAATTAAAAGCTAAGTAACTAATTTAGCTATTCTAAATTACGAAATTCATTACATATTTACGATTCTTATTTTTTAATTTTAATAAAAAATAGTAACATTCAAATTAAATTATGAAACTGATTAACAATTCAAGTCACAGCTAGGTAACATTAGTTTTTTACATTTTATGATATTCGTTATATGTGCATAGTAATAATTTTTCAGTTGAATAAACTAATAAAAAGGAAAAGTTATTAACTACAAAAAAAAACCCAATCGAATGAAATCAAAAGCAAATAACATTATTTTTTTCTGATTTTATAAAATTCATTAAATGTGTATAATTAATTTTTTTTAGTTTTAAAATATAGTGGTCGTGCAATAAGCCTCCACAACAGTCTGCCGAGGAAATTGAGCAATGAGGGAGGTAAAAAAGATACCGATGAGCCATTTTCACTGAAGAGCAAGGTTTACATATGACAGTTGAGATGTGTTTTTGTGTTAGGTTATAACTGTCAGATTGACAGTACAGTGTGTTCAACTATTATAAGACACCCTCATTCTTTGCTGTAAAGCCTTAATGAGTGAATTGTTTACAATAATATTTGTCCCCATGAAAACGAGCAACAAAAGAAACATAGAATTAGACATTTTTTATTATAATATGCATTTATTTTGTCAACATTTAATAATGCATCAAAATGAACTGTTCAAAAATTATAAGACACGTACAGAGATTGAATGCATAGTGTTAACATATCAGTTTGTTTTAAAGTCTAATATTTTGTGTGATTACCCCTGTTCCGGATAACCTCAAACACGTGAGTTTTCATTGATTGGAGAAGACTATCAAGGAAATCTTGACTGATATTGTTCCATTCACTTATGATCGAAGCTTCCAATTCTTGTTTGCTGACATATTGTCTTCCATGCTTGTACACAGATCTAGACAATTTACCCCAAACATTCTCCATAGGATTCAAGTCCGGACTTTTTGATGGCCAATCCAAAAGACGGACTTTCTTGGCTGTGAACCATGCCTTAGTGGAGGCAGATGTATGAATGCTGGCATTATCTTGCTGATATATCCAGCCTCGTCCACCAATTTGCTGTGCTCTAGGAATCAAATAGTGTGACAAGAGTTCCTGATATGCTTTTGAGTCCATGGTTTAACGGATGAACACAATTTCAGACTTTCCTTTACCGCCAAATGCCCCCCATACCATCACTGATCCATCAACTGAGCATAATGAAAACGAAATGCGATGTCATTAATATAATCATACTGAATTACATGTAATGGATAATTTTAACTTACCAGATTGCCTCTTGCTTAGGATTTCCTCATTCTTACGGAGGTCATACCAATAGTACGAGCATCCGTCTGGCCCATCCAGATTGAATTTTTTCTCATCTGAGAAAATCACTTTCCGCCACTCCTTGTCCCATGTTTGGTGTTCCTTAGCAAATTCTAAGCGCTTCTCTTTATGCATATACGTCAAAACTGGCTTTTTCTTTCTCTTCACCCATTTCACATTCTTATTCTTTGATATAACATTATGTATTGTGCTCAGAGAGACTTGGACTGGAATGGACCGTTGTATTTCCCTTAAAGAGTATTCGCCACTGGTTAACTTTCGAACAATATCCCTTTTATTTCTGGGACTTAGAAGAGGTTTGCGTCCTCTATGATGGTTTTTAGTCCCATAATTGTGTTTTAATTTCAAATACTTTCGAACGACACATCTGGACCTTTGAATTTTACGAGATATGGCAGCCAATGATAGTTTTTGATCGTAAAGTGAGTCGATCTGGCCCTTCTCATATTCAGATAAGCTGCTACCCTCTGGCATATTGAAAATTTGGAGGAAGACAAATAGCAGTTGACAAGCCAAAAACGATGTCTTATAATTTTTGAACATCTGAATTTTAGCACATTTTTGCATAGATATGAAGTACATGCACATTCTGGTTGAAGGGGTGATGGTTGTATTTCTTTTAGTGCCCTTTTTCACGGGAACAGAAATTATAGTTAAATATTCACTCATTTTAGGCTTAAAAGCAAAAAATGAGTGTGTCTTATAATAGTTGAACAAACTTCATCACATTGTAACAGGACACATTGTGTTAGTATCGCCTTCATACTTAAAGCGACTTTTTTACTATTGGCAAATGTCAATTATCGCAGTCCTTTCAATTATCATAGTTCTGTCACAGATCAATTATTTTTAAAATAAGATCGAACTTACAGTTTACGCTGTTGCAGTAACAGTCGTACGCCGGACTTTGGATTAAAATCAAAAGCTAGCTGTGTCTACGCGAACTGTGGTGATCCGTTGATAGTTGCTATTTTCGAAGTCGGTGGTCACATAAGAGACCAAGAAGTCGGCCTAGAACTAGGTGGCTAGATTACATAGAACATCTGGGTTCGAGTCGCTTGGGTATTATCATTGCGTATTACGTAAAATCTCTAGCTTTTCCCCTCGCGATCTCTAGGTTTGTAAACTGAAAGGAAGAAAACATTTTCAGCTTCGCTTTCTTACTGACAGCGACTTATTTACTATTGGCAGTCCTGTCAATTATCACAGTCCTATCATAGACGAAATTTTTATAATTAAAATCGAATTTACAGATTCACCTGCTGTGGCACCGTCGTATGACGGGCTTTATTACTAGTATAGATATAAAGATTAATAATTTCTACGTTTTTAAATCTCCAATTTTAAATTTTTTTCAACTTTACAATTTACTTTCAAGTTGCATTTCAAAATCGGACAAATACATATATTTGTGCTTTATATACAGGGTGATTTACATCGAATGTAAAATACTTAAAGGGGGTATTATAGAGGTTAAGATAAACACAAAACGTCCTATGAACATTGGTTCAAATATGAACGATAACTGAGATATGAACAGAAATAAAAATGC
>JAHWFO010024625.1:74017-85033 GCA_023313115.1 Rhysida immarginata | reverse complement strand
GCATTTTTATTTCTGTTCATATCTCAGTTATCGTTCATATTTGAACCCATGTTCATAGGACGTTTTGTGTTTATCTTCACCTGTATAATACCCTCTTTAAGTATTTTACATTCGATGTAAATCACCCTGTATAGGGTGATTCTGAAAAAGTGTGTATAACTGTAAGCAATGATAGAGGTGACCAGAATGAACATTTTCTTTTAATACAACATGGGTCCAAATTTGAACGTTAACTAAGATATGAACAGAAATAAAAATGCCGCCACTAAGACCAACAATTTAATAACTCAGATTCTGCCTAGAATAATGAATTTTTGAGGAATAATAGGATAATAATTTTTATTTATTTATTTATTTATTTATTTATTTATTTATTTATTTATAATAATTATAATAATAATTATTATTAATTAATAATAATAATAATAATAATAATAATAATAATAATAATAAAGTATTAATTGGTATACTAGGATACAAGGAAATGATATCAAATGAGATAAGTCTAGATCCGTTGGGAATTTTAATAACTTTAATTTTGTCAATAAGATCAAGACTGCTTTTAACTGAATAGTTTTCTCCGGGTAATGCAAGTTTCTGAAAGTGTTGGAGAAGGAATCTAGCGACAAAACTAGTTGGGGAGTGTTTATATTGTCAGTGATAGGTCTATATTTATTGCCACTTTTATGCGTTTTTGGTAGGCAATATAGTCTCGGGATTTGTGGGTTGCTAGGAACGAACTGATAGCATTTATGGTCTTTAAAAAGGGTCTTACAGTTGTGGAAACATTCTCTGGCATTATTGGTTAATTTAGTTACTGGGTTTTTATTTAGTTGTATGTATGGATCCTCACTTAAAAGTTCATTGATGCCTTTCTAGTATTCATTTTTATCAATTATTACAAGGTCATTGCTTTTATCGTCTTTTATGTAAAAAACATCTTTCTTTTTAAGCTTTTGAGAAGTTTTCTGTACTGTATGTCTCTTTGATTTTCTTTGTGATTGTTAACGTTTTTTATAAGTGAATTACGACATATTACTTTAAAGTCCTCATTCTGGGTTTTATCTAAGTGGGGGGGATCCAGCTATGATGTTTTAGCCTTTAAGCTTTCATTTCTTTTTTATTTATTTATTTATTTAAGTTTTTTATTTATTTATTTATTTTTCTTCATAATTTTCTCCGTTTTATGTATTCATTTTATTTTGAATCCTATCATTGTGGTTTTTGGTTTTACTCCCGCCCGCTTTCACCTTCCTTCCTGAATCCTTGTCCTTCTGATGCTCTCCTGCCACCCTCGCTTTGTTTACATCTCCCCTTCCGCCGGCCAGGTTGTCAAGAGGCCTAGGGCGTAGGCTTTCTAGTTCTCGAGTCCACCTGGTCGTGGGTTCGAATCCCGCCGTGGGCATGGATGCTTGTGTTTGTCCCGGGCTGCGTACAGATATAACTTGTGTAAAAGGCGCAAAATGACTTTAGTAGTCGACGCCAAAAATTCTAATAAACCAACCAACATCCCCCCCCCCCCCCCGTGTTTCTATTTTTGGACTATGTGATAGTGCCACATTTGTAACTCACTGTATAACATTTTTTTTAACAAGTTAAAATGTTATTTTTATTTAATTATTGTTTATTTATTGTTTTCGTATTTGTATACACGCATGCTGAAGAAGATCGCATGGCGATCGAAATGCGCATCCATGTTCAATAAAAGATCAAATATGGAAAGTGTTTGTGTATCTCTGTCTCGTAAGTACTTTACTTTTTTTTTAATGTTCAAAAATGACTCCTTTTTATCTATCACTTAATGTACCTCATGATTAATGGAAAACCTCTAAAAACTTTTCAATAATATCTAAAAAACGCAAATTTTAGAAGGAAATTTAAAAAACGCTTTTTCCCTTAAAATTAGACATGAATAAATCAGGAAAGGCGTTTATAAAAATACTGTCCGGGACTCAAGAGAAGACCTATGAGTTGCGCAATTCCATCACTACACGACAGAAACGTTTGGGTGAGTTCATTTCTGAAAAACTTGGACAGATATTCTTTTACTATCATACAGTAAAGAAAAAACAAGTCAATTTTCAATGGTGGTGGTAAACAAGAAATGACGTTGTTTAATATTAAATCTTCTTTTCTGCTTCAGTGTCAAAAAAATTTATTACCGATAAAGCGATATTTCGCGCTTCAATGTGAATGGTTTGTCCTTTACGTTACTTCACCATTTTGAGGTCAGAAAAAATAACATAATTATTTAACAAGAAAATCAAAAATTATTTTATATCTTCCCCCCTCCCTGATATATTTGTTCTTTCCGTGAATATCCCTGTCCAATCTTTTTAAACGTTGAAGATTGATACTTTTCGCTATTTTTACCTTTCATACATATATACTTCCATATATAAAAAAAACAATTATAAAAATGAATAATAGCAATCATTTCTCACAGGATAAAACAATTTTTTTTTTTTACAAAAAAAACTAAAAACTAACGTTTCTGGATATTTCAAATTATTTTATTCAAAACAACTATAAACGGACATTAAATATAGGGTGTTTCAAAATTATGTACAATAAATTTAGTGACATATTCTTCAGGTCAAAAGAAGACGAAAATGTTCTATAGCACTTTGTCTGGAAACGATTTGTTTGCGAGTAATCCAATATCATACAGTAGGAAAGCACGGTAGTTAGCGGACGATATTTTAGCAGTTCCAGCGTTTCGACCCAACACTAGGTTGAGTGGTTTGTTCCATTTAAACCTACTTCAGGGTTGTTCCATTAGTTGTGTACGGTTGTTTCCATTACTGTAGTTTCACTACTGTACATCCACTAGGAATATCAATTTCAGAACGTTTGCGTGCTTTGACATACGCATTACGATTTACGTAAAAAAAAGTCATGTACACGTATTCCAGTGCAGAATACACTGAAAATGCACCTAATGTATGGTCTTGCGGACGGAAATGCTATGGAAGCAAGAAGACTCTACCAACAACGCTTTACGAATAGACGTTTGCCAAATAACCGAACATTTGTATCTGTCGACAGACATTTGAGGGAGCGTGGTTCCTTTGGCCGTCAAACAGGACAAGGGTGGCCTGTAGCACATTCTCCGGATGAGGAGGATGTGGTAATTGATATCATACATGATGAACCACAGACAAGCAGCCGTCGTATTTCTTCCATGGTACACATTCCGCACTCATCTGTTTGGCGCATTCTTCACCGTCAGCTTTTGCATCCATACCACCTGCAACTGGATCAGGCACTGAACCCAACGGACTATCCATACCGACAACGATTTTTCCAATGGATACAACGTCGTCATGCTGCAGACCCTAGTTGTCTCAGCCAGATACTTTTCACGGACGAATCGTAAATTCTCACAACTAGCACCATTGGGCAGATGCTAACCCGCATGTGACCAGAGCTCGAGCGCATCAAGAGCGTTTCTCCGTGAACATTTGGTGTGGAATTGTCGGAAATAACTTAATTGGCCCTTATGTGTTGCCGCCACGATTGACTGGGCGAACGTATCTTTTGTTTCTGCAGAATGCATTGCCAGAATTACTGGAAGATGTTCCTCTTTTGATAAGATCTAACATGTGGTTCATGCATGATGGCGCTCCAGCACATTTCAGCCATGTTGTGCGAGCACACCTTAATGCTGCGTACACGAATCGGTGGATAGGTCGAGGTGGACCGGTAGCCTGGCCTGCAAGATCACCCGACCTTAATCCCTTGGACTTTTTTCTGTGGGGTCATGTGAAAACGATCGTCTACAGCACACGAGTTCCTAACATTATGGATCTGCGATAGCGAATTGAAAATGCATGCCAAACCGTTCGTAATGCTGGCGACGAACTCTTCCATGACATCAGACGGTCGCTCATGCAACGAGCCGAAGCGTGCGTGCGAGCTGGTGGCGGGCACTTTGAACAATTCCTGTAATTTGGAGCCACGGGTTTAGTTGGCTGTATCGCGTAAATAAATCGTTTTCAGACAAAGTGCTATAGAACATTTTCGTCTTCTTTTGACCTGAAGAATACGTCACTAAATTTATTGTACATAATTTTGAAACACCCTGTATATGTGAAATTATATTTATAGAAGAAGTGAGGTTTGCTCTTGAAACCTCAAAGAACTTTTCAATAATATCTAAAAAACGCAACTTTTAAAAATTTAAAAACCCTTCTGTTCCCCTCAAAATTAGACATGAATAAACCAGGAAAGGCATTTTTAAAAAATAAAGTAGTAGAAAATAGATATTTTGCACGATTTTTACCTTTTATACATGCATTCTTTCCTATATAAAAAAAAACAATTATAAAAAATTATACGAATCATTTCTCACAGGATAAAACATGCCTATTACAAAAAGAAACTTTTAATTTAAAAATAGTATAAACGGAAAAACTATTTTCTTGCATAAAAAAGATGCAAATATATGTGAAATTATATTTATAGAAGAGTCAATTGCTCCTGAAATTCAGAAACAGCATTAGTATTCTTGCATTATTTGCATATTGCTATTTCTTAAAATATTTGCTTTTAAATAAAAGTTTTGTATGTGGGAAAATATGAATAAACAAAAATATTGGGATTTTACTGAGGAATCCGTTTAGGAAATAAAAAATTAAAAAGAAATAAAGTATGCACTGAAGTATGCTCTCTCCCAGCCTTCTTGGCTTCTTCATACTCAGCCGGCGACCTCGTCTCTTCCATTCTTGCAAACGCTGCCTTACCACCTAATATCCATCAGGTTGCCGAGGCAGAATCACTATTAATGCAGACAATTTACTACTCCCAGTCCCCGATCTCCGTAGGCAACAACGAGCTTGGCTGTCCCCCTATGATGCGCGCAAACCAAATTCTCTCATCACCGAAGCATCTGATGCTATTTCAACCGCACGCCTTCATGCTGTTAGCACCAGTGAATCTGGAAGTTGGCTACATGCCCTTCCTTTTCCTGCCTTGGGTACTTTCCTTGATGACAACCCCCTTCGTATCGCCGTCGATCTCCGCTTAGACAGTCGTCTATGTTTTCCACACTTGCCGCTGCGGTGCAACCATTGACGGACTAGTCCTCTACCCCCTCAGCTGTGACAGTTTTGGTCTTAGAAGCCGCCATAGTTGTCTAAATGACATGATACACCGCAGGCATTCCATCATCACTGGAACCCGAAGCAATGGCAAACGCCCTGACGGAATGACCCTCTCCGCCTGGAAATCAGGAAGATGCTACTATGACCGAGGCCGCTCGGTACTATATTGACTGACGGTAATAGAATTAGAATAAAGTTAATCCCTGAGGAAAACCTGGGCACGACTTTACAATCCTCACCACTAAAACCAAATATCTGCTGACGGAGTGATAATAAAATTCCGAACTGAAATGACCTGTGTGAATACCCTTGCCTGGTCCTATAGTACCTAGACGGAAGTTCAAAGGAGGCCCATTTCGCGGCGAATCTTGCTGAAAGCAAGAAAACGTCGAAGTACGCCGACCTGCTTAACAACTTTTTTTTTGCCACCATCGGCTTCGAGACTTTCGGCTCCTGGGGTTCTAATGCCCTCTCTTTCCTAAGGGACCTCGGCTTTAGACTTTTCGTCGCTACACAGGACACAAGATCCATGGAGTTTCACCGTCAGATAATCTCCCTAGACATTCAGAGAGGTAATGCGGCTTGCATCATTGCGTCTCTAGCATGTGCTACTCCCTTCAATGAAATTTTCTTCATTTGATCCCCTCTCCCCGCTTTGTGAACTTTTCTGCAACCTCCAGTAAATCGCCGTAACAGGATCTTATCTTATCTGGTACAGAGGGTAGATTATCGCAAGCGATAATCTGCGGCACCTACTCTTACGAGGGAGTTTTGCGCCATCCCATTAATAACGACTGCTACGAGATGACAGTAGCAGTCGGGACCGACGGCTTAACGTGCCCTCCGAAGCACGGGGGGTTTCATGATGGAAGAGCTGCTGGGGATAAACGAACCAGAGGCTGTCACCAACTGCTGGAACACCAGCTATGGTCAATCGGCAAATGGGTCAGACCAAAGTCCCCCAACAGCCGCGCCCCAAATAGCTGTCCCGCCAGCGGTGGCCCTCAAGCCCAGGCCGTCACCCAACCAGCAGCTGGCCGCGCCTGAAGTTGCTGAACTCCATCGATTTGCCAACCGACGAGACAACCAGGCCACGGCCACCCCTGCCGTAACAGGATACAATTATTTCACTGTGCGGCGAATGGCGGAGGATAGAACTGTGGTCCAAGAAGATTTAAGTGTTGTTCATATTTCTTTTATGTAATTAATTTCATATTGAAATATATTTAAAACATTTTTCATTTAAATGTATCCATTTTAAGAGATATTATTTCATTTCTAAATGGATTTAATACAATTTTATAATAATGAATAAAATTGTATAATTATGAATAAAAGAAGTAAAATAAATGATTTCTACACCAAAACATTTTAGTTACGAATAGGAAGTTGGTGGCGCGTGGTCCCTGAGACCGCATGTCTATTATTTGGCAATCTATGCAATCAATCGCGAATTATGACATACTGAAATCTAGAAGGGTCCAAAATGGAAGAATACATAAGTGGTCGTTTGTTTCTTGTTAATTCATAAGAAGATATTCATGAAAATGTAGTGATGCGGTCTGTAAGACCGCGCGCCACCTCTGGAGTGTTAAATAATTCTTGTGGAAAAGTCTTATGGCCTTTTTACTTTAGGTTATTATATCCACAATTTCTGGTTAACCTTCTTAACCCTTTGTCAGGCGCGTATGCGGTGTTAAAGCCGCACTTACCCTTTGTTTCAATGTTCCAAATAGACTGGCGGTTCCACCTACCAGGAAGGCTAGGTATTCTCATTTGAACACTTTTGCAATATGTTCAGCTGGTTTTCGTCCTGTAAGCAGCTAATTACTCTAAGAGAGAGCGTCTTGAATGCGTCACTGTCCACACTGCGGACCAAACACAGCCACGCGCCGGGTTACGAAACACATTCTGCGGACTAAGCACCGCCATGAGCCAAACTTTTTATACGTCAAACATTGAAATTTATTGTGGAAAACAAGTAGACAGTCCATTTTTGATGTCAAATAAGCCACTTGATATAATTAAGAGATTTATTGAACAATTTTTTCATCAAACATAAATTTAGCCACAGACAATTGGTATAGTTGTCGTGATGCAGCTTGTTATTTACTTGAAAATAAGTTAACGTTTCTTGGTACATTAAGAAAGAATAAAGTTAAATATTCCCAGAATTCAAGGCAGACAAATCTAGAGCTGCAGGATCTAGTATATTCGGCTTAAAACATGACACATCTCTTATTTCTTGTATAAAAATAGTTATATTACTTTCAACGATGCATGACACAGAATAATTGGATGATGAAATTAATAAACCTTTAGCGATAATGGATTATATTCGAACAAAAGGAAAGGTCGATACCGTTCATCAAATGCGTTTAATTTACATTACAGCAAGGAAAACGACGCGCTCACCTGTGGTTATTTTTTTCCGGGAACTAGATATATCTGGAATTAATTCCCAAAAATTTTTTCTGCAATAATCTACAGAAGATTTGCAGAAGAAAACAATATTTGACTAATTTATCAATGCAACTGATGGAAGAAAACCTGAAAGTCAGAGCTCAAAATTTGACTCTTCCAAAAGATTTTTCAATCTTTTTTGTTAAAATTCAAACTTCCACCAGAAGCAGAAACAAAAGTTGTGCAAAAGAAAATTTGTTATCTCTGTGGGAAACATAAAAATACGAAAGCAGGTGTGATATACTACAACTGTAAAAGAAATGTTTGCCGGAATCATAGCTTCCATCAAGTGACTTGTAATACATGCCAGCAGCAAAAAACAAATGAAGACGAAGAATAAATGTGATTTTTTAATTTTATATTTTTTTCTAGTTTACTAGTAACTTGAATATTAAAGATTAGAAAAACAAGCCACACTTTAGAATTTTGTTTGTGTTTTAGACGCAAGTAATTATTTGTTTTATTATTTAGTGTATTTTTTCGTTTTTAAAAATAAATAAATTATAGGCATTTCTTTACTTATTTCCTGAAAAGTAAATAAATTATAGACATTTCCTTTATTAGCGGTCCAAACACCGCGACGCGCTCAGTAGTGAAACAACAAAACAAGCGCCTGAAAAAGAGTTAACAAAATGAAAGTAATTAAAGCCAGAACTGAGAAATGACGACACATTTGATCACAGAGCCCCCTCACCTAGACTGGCAGATATTATTGTCCTGATATATTATTGGCAGATATATTATTGCTCAGACCACTGCCTACTATATAATAAACTGCCTGTATCAACGCAGCTAAAATCACAGAATGACATTGTAGTTCTCAAAATCAACACATCAACTTTCTGGCGCAATCCATCAGTGGTTTCGGTATGGTTTCTTAATTGAGAAACCATGGTTTCGGTTTATCGGGATATCCTTAGAAGCAGTTTACTTTAAGTTGTTATATGTATGTTTTATCAAAAAAATCTATAATTTTAAGCTATAACTTATAAACAGTACTTTTCTTTTAAATTATAAAAAATTCATGGTCCTCGAGCTTCGGCTATTTTCCATTGTTTCGAGAAGCTAAGGAAAACAGATCGCACCAGGTGTCGCATTGATCGCACTAAGGCCGACCGTAATCTGCGATAGAGTTTTTCATTGAAACTGAAAATGAAAGTAAAGGTTCTATCTGCCGATAGGGAGGCGCTACAGCCGCAATTGGGCGGATTGTACATGCAGCACCACTTTTCCATAGAGTTCCTGTCCTACCGGGAGCTAGAAACTTTAGCTTCATTTTAACAATGGAGCTTGATGACCATGAATATCTATAGACCATGATTTAAACATTACCACAAATAACTTAACCAGAGAGTAAAGAAATAACGCCACGAAATCTAGAGCTTTAATCATCACTAAAGCGCTGTAATCCAGAACTTTAATCACCACTAAAACTCTGTGTTAAAGAGCTTTAATCACCACGAGTACGCACCGCCAATTTTAGTTAGTGAGTAAATAGGAAATTACAACAAAAAATTGGCGTTTTCTATGGTAAGTGAGGGCCGTTGTATCAATGCCGCCTAGAAAGAAAGCCTGCTCACGGAAAAATCATACATCGTTACATCACCTATAGTAGGGACAGTTTCAGGCTTATTATTGGTGGAAATATGATCAACAATACCCTACCGTAGGTGATGTAACAATGTATGACGCTTTCGCGCTCAGGCTTTGAGTAGAGGCAACACCTCCTAAAAAGAAAGCCTGTGCACTGAAAATTCATACATTGTTACATCATCATAAAAAGTCATTGATAATCGTATTTCTACCAATAATAAGCCCTAAATTATGACTTCTTATCATTAAGTAACAATGTATGAATTTTCAGTGTTGGCTTTTTCAGGCTTTCTTTCTAGGAGGTGTTGGTAGAGGTGGTGTTGGTTGTACCAACACCTCCAAGAAAGAAAGCCTCATAATTAAAACGTCATATATTGTTACATCATCATAATTCCACCATTGTTGATCGTATTTCCACCAATAATAAGCCCTAAATTTGGTCGACTTCATAGCGCACGAGATAGACAGGCCCTATTATCAAGCGGCTATTGTTATCGTATTTCTACCAATAATAAGCCCTAAATTTGGCCGCTTGATGATGATGTAACAATGTATACACCTTTTGTCCGCAGGCCTTCTGTCTAGGAGGTGTTGCCCTGGCGCGGAAAAGTCACCTGATCATCTTAGTCCAAATAACAATGTAACCTTCATCGTTTCCAACAAACGAAAAATTGCTGATTTGTTAAAGTACAAAATGGAAACAATGAAGGTTGCGTTGCTATTCGGACTAAGATGATCAGGTGACTTTTCCACTCCAGGGCCTGTCTATCTCGTGGGCTACGGCAACACCTCCTAGAAAGCAAGCCAAACAACTAAAACGTCATACATTGTTACTTCATCATGTTTGGACCATTGTTAAGCGTATTTCTGCCAATAAGAAGCCTTAAGTTTGGTCTAATCATGATGATGTAACAATGTATGACGCTTCAGTTGTTTGGCTTTCTTTCTAGGAGGTTTTGGCTACGGTCGACTTATGATGATGTAACAATGCCTGACTTTTCAGTTGTGAGGTTTTCTTTCTAGGATGTGTTGGTTGTACAGGTAGTTATTATACATAGTGTCCGGAAATAAATGGTAAATATTCATACACGTGAGAGAACATGTATAAAGAAGCATTTTTAGTCCTATGAACATGGTGTCTCAAGCCAACCCCCACAGAGATACAGGGGGATTAAAGTATGTTGCACTTGCTCTCTGTCTCTCTTCTCTCAAGTCCCGCCTTTTATTTCCCTTTGACGGATTCTGGGCCGTTTCTGCGCATAGAATCCACCAATGATCTTTCTTCTCCTGCTTCTTTCTCTTTCGTTGATGATCTGGTCGCTCGCATTGCTGTAGCAGGTGAAACAATCCACGAACAACCGAATGTACTACGTCATACACGGGAATCGCTACTACGGCGCTGTAACCTGTGCGTGCAAACACATGGCCGGACCTTTGAACACCTGCTGTGAGTCTTGATACGCAATGGATATTTGTGTGGCATCTGTTTTGTTCACATTTGTTTTTACCCACAGCTTGGATGTACGCCTTGATGTGCATTGCTCATAGTCTACGTCAAGATGTTACCTTAAGAGCCTACAGCGTTTGTAGGGTGTCTTATTGGTTTTTTGCTACGTAGTGTAACGTTATGTGATGTGACTTGATTTTATTCCATTACATCAACACCTTGGAACAGGTCTGTAGGCTCCAATGTGTGCTCAACTACATTGCCTAGTCGCTGGCGGGACGCCAACAATCAGGCAGCGCAACATACTTTAATTCCCCTGTATTTCTGTGGGGGTTGGCTTGCGACACCATGTTCATAGGAATAAAAATGCTTCTTTATACATGTTCTCTCACGTGTATGAATATTGAC
>JAHWFO010024625.1:22077-62217 GCA_023313115.1 Rhysida immarginata | reverse complement strand
TCGGCCATGATAGTCGAGGTTCCTCTTTCGAACCCGGGTCGCAGAATTTTTCCTTCCATTTTTCAATTGAAAAAAAAAACTTCTTAAGCTGGTTAAAAAAAAAACATATTTAATTTAGGCACCACATATTTAATTTTTAAAAGCTACGAGGTCTAAAATATGAGACATTTAATATTCATAAAATTACACACATCATTTAACAAATTAAGTTGAATGTTCCATTAGAAAGCAATTAAAAAAAAAAACACAAGATGGCGTATTCACTATGGCATTATTAAATGCATATAACAGAGGGCGGTGCTCTAGAATCACGGGATTTACAGACGTCGAATCAGGGTGTAACAGCTGGCCTATAAATTGCCGATGTGCACACTGCAGAAACACAAATTCGTTTGCTCTGCACAATTGCGGTAAGTTACTATTTATCTAGTTCTTTTATATTAGCGGCATAAATTAAAGTTTTCTCTAGCATTGTATGGAATGACTACAATTAATCTTTTATCAGGCCCTTCTTTTATTTATTTATATTTACTGTACATAATTCAAGACTACGATATTTCGTGTTTTTGAAAATGGATTAAATCAGATAAAGTGATCAAACTGGCTACATGGTATTGGATCTTATGTGTAAATCTATAATAATCTAGCGATAAGTATCTTCTTGATTAAGTATATTCTCTATGTTTAAATAACTTTTGTGTTGATATGTATTTTGAAATCCAGACCATAAGATTTTTCCCCATTTCCTAAATAGTGAATAAGCTTACAGTTCCTTCGCTGATAATTGTCATTATAACTGCAATCATTATTTTGATAATAGCGACCAAAGATTAAATTTTCTCTTCGGACTGGTTTCTCCGCAGCTTTTAGCTCTACGAATTTTGCCCAGCTTTACAAATTCCGCGATAGCGAGGCAGACGTCGCCGTAAGCTCCGTTGTTTAGATTTTTATTGTTCGACACTGTTACAGTAAAAGTCATCCAAACGCCGATGTTGGCTTTGTCTGAAGTTATTAATAATTGAACCAAAAATAGAAACAAACAACAAAAAATATTTAAACGGTCGAGGAACTAAATTTTACCTACTTTGTAGTACAGCTTTCAGGAAATACAGGGCGTTTGTAATTAAAAATACAGTACTCAGAGCCATTTGTAGTTCGATCTCACAACCGTGATGGCACCATATTTGATAGGAGGACTAATTATGACATGGGAAGAAGGAATCCGCGAAAAAAAATTGTACTTTCAAACGTCGCTGATAAAAGAAACGTTGGTACTCCTCAGTGTAAAAAAGAATTACAAAGAACAGACAAATAAATAATGAACAAAAAATTGAAGCGAGGGTATCAGACACCTTCAATGTGACAGCAGTTCTATTCGACCACGCATTGCATCCTTTGCACAACATTCTCTACGGCAAAACAAAAAATGTACATCATAGTCCGTGATACGTTGTCCTTTAAGGCATTTAAGTTCAGGACCGCACCAAGATAAAAGAAGTAAAGCTTGCTGGGGTAACGGATGCGCTGGTCCTTGGAATATTCTTCGGAGCTTTCCCCATGGTTTTATACTCCGAACTTTTGACGCTGTTGTAATCTTTATACTCGAGAATTAACATTATAGATTTTTGCTTCGGCTACATAAAATCTAGACTACAGCAGCCTCACGTTTTCTCCTACAGCCCAGTTGTGCGCGTCGTATTAATCTTCCAACTTCGCTTGTTAGACATTGTTATTTCCTTCGCAATAATGTCTAATAATTGAAACATAAAACTTTCAAAATAGTGGACAAAAAAATCTAATTATTTTACCTTGGAAATAATATAAGTGAACTTTACTCTGTAAAAGTAGGAGCGCCGATTACGTTTTGCGTAATGTCAGTCGATCTGTTGGTTCCTGCGATGGGACAATTGATACGGGGTGGCCCAAAACCTGCCTACCAAGATTAAACGTCAATTTCTCAGCTGGCACTAAGGCTGTGTCTAAAATGTCCAACCACAACTGACCAAATCACATGGTACTGTATAATGGCAATTTTACATAGCCTTTATTAATTCTCAAGCCTGTTATTTAAAACATTGTTGCTCTTTAATACATAAAATGAACATTGCAAAACATGATCAATCGCGAACGTATCATATGGTGTGGTCAGTTAGGGTCCGCATCGGTCGGACATTTTAGACACAACTTATGTATAATTTTTTTGAAAATTGTGAGATTTATTCGTGCATCAAGGCATTTAATAAAAAAGTTTGTTTAAGCTGGGCAATGGTCTTCAAGGTATTATTCTGGAATGACTATAGCTCTCTCCATCTGCTTCTACAGATAGTCGCCCACGCAGGCATGCCATAGAGGAGTATGGTCCGAATAATCGACTTGTACAGAAGTAACTTATTGTCGATGCTGAGGGTGCGGTTGCGGCCAAGGAGAGCTATGAGACTGTACTTAGCCCTCTTCACTTTGTTCAGAGCATAGGTCACGTGACGATTCCAAGAGAGTCTTGAGTCGATGATAGCGCCAAAGTAGTTGTCTACCCAGTCCAGTTTCTTATTGAATAGAACAAGAGAATCTGGAGTACATAGCCTTCCGACATGGCTTTCAGGAGTTACACCAGTCTTCGAACATCTTCAAGGCGTGCTGCAGGCGAGTGATAACGTGAGCCGGCTTGTGCGCCCATGTCATAATGGCAGTATCGTCAGCATAGAAATATAGATTACAATTTTTAGGGTTCGGGAAATCACGCACAAAATAATTAAATAGCACGGGCCCGAGGACAGAACCTTGAGGGACACCGGGGCGTGGATAGATTTTCACCAACTTTAGCTTGATATGACCTGTTAGTGAGAAAGGATTTCACAATCAAAATCATAACAGGAGGAAACCCGTTTCTAATCATCTTGTAGACAAGGCCCCCATGCCACACTTGGTCAAAAGCTTTACGAACATTGAGGAATACCACTCAGCAGTACCAGGAAAGGTTTAAGGGGGTACTCAGGTCTTCTACGAGCCTCCATATCTTCATCTGACAAAAGTGCACGGCACGAAAGCCAAACTGATCTTTCCGAAGAAGATCATTGGTGAGACAGTTGTCTTGGAATCTGACGAGGATTGTTTTCTCCAAAACTTTAGACATTGAGGAGAGCAGACTAATAGGTCGGTAGCTCAAGGGAATTGCTGGATTTGGTCCCTGCTTGGGGATACTCAAAATAATAGATTGTTTCCAAGATGCAGGGAAGTAAGAAAATTTCCAGCAGTCGCTAATGATATTGGTGAGAAAGTCAATAAAGTTCTTTGGGATATTCATAATTGCGTTATTGCTCACCTTTTATTTTCCTGGAGCCTTCTTCTTTTTTAGTTTACTTATGATGGTGGCGATCTCTCCAGCCTCGATTTTCTCCTTCGTTAAATGCTGCGGGATTTCATCAAAGTTGGCAATACCTTCTTCTACACGCTGAGACATGATTTGACTCTTGGGATTGTTGTTGATAGGAGTAACAAATTGCATTTCAAGTGAATCTGCAATGACTTGGTCCTTGTCCTGATCAGTTTGCACCTAGTCAACTTGTGGTGTACGGAGTGGAGGAAGCATATTGTTCTTCTTCTTCTGTAAAGCTCTTACCATACTCCAAACGGAATTGTCGCGAGCGGACAAGCTTTTGAGTATGTCATTCCATCTAGCGTCACAAAGCTCTTTTATCTCCTCTTGGACTCTTCGCACTAGCCTGTTGTATTTGGTTTTGAGCCAAGGTTCCCGATAGCGTTGCCATAGTCTAAGGGTCCTGTTTCTTTCAGCAATTAGGCGTTGGATTCCAGGAATGAGTTGGATTCGATGAGGAGGTTTATTCTCTGATGGAGAGTTACTAGCTTCTATGGCACTGTTAATACATCTGGTGATGTCTTCAACACGTTGATCGATGTCCTCCGTACAGTATGCAACGTCGGGATGGTAGCCATAGGGCAAAAAATTGCAATTCCCGCGAGATACCGACCTATTAGCCTGCTACCCTCGATGTCCAAAGTGTTGGAGAAAACGATCCTCGTCAGATTCCAAGACCACTGTCTAGCAAATGACCTGTTTTGGGAAGAGCAGTTTGGCTTTCATGCTGCCCACTCTTGTCCAATGCAGATATGGAGGCTCGTTGAAGACCTGAGCACCCCCCCCCCCCTGAACCTCTCCAGGTACAGTGGGGTGGTATTCTCGATATCAGTAAAGCTTTTGACTAGATGTGGCATAAGGGCCTTGTCTACAAAATGATCAGAGACGGGTTCCCTGCCGATTTGATTTTGATGGTGAAATCCTTTCTTGACAGCAGATCCTATCAAGCCAAAGTTGGAGAAAATCTTTCCACGCCTGTGTCCCTCAGGGTTCTGTCCTCGGGGCTGTGCTATTTAATTACTTTGTACATGATTTTCCAAAACCCGATAATTGTAATATGTATTTTTATGCGGATGAAACTGCCATTGTGACATGAACACACCAGCAAGCTCACGTTTTCACTCGGCTGCAGTGCGCCTTGAAGCAGTTCGAAGACTGGTTTAACTGCTGGAAGCTGAGCCTTAACGTCGGAAAATGCAAGGCTTTGTACCTCGATAGGAAGCTCAAGCGTCCCCCAGATTCTCTTGTTCTGTTCAATAAGAAACTGGACTGGGTGGACAACTACAAGTATCTGGGAGTTATCATTGACTCAAGACTCTCATGGAACCGGCGTATGTCCTATGCTCTGAACAAAGCGAAGAGGACTAAGTACTGTATCATTGCTCACATGGGTCGCAACAGCACCCTCAGCATTGACAACAAGTTACTTCTGTACAACTCATCCGGACCATACTACTCTATGGCATGTTTGCGTGGGCGACTATTTGTAAATCCAGATGGAGTGAACTACAATCGATTTAGAATGTTACCCTGATGGCCATTGCCCAGCTTGGTAGAAGGACGGTGAAAAACCAATCCATCCATTTGGATTTAAACATGGCCCATATCGGAAAGTTTATACAGGGCCTCCTTTTGATTATGGTGCAGAAGATGAAGACTAACGACAATAAACTTGTGAATGGGATACTGAAGAACTCAATAAATATGAACTGGCATAAGAAGTATCGTAAACTGAGGCACGTTCTTGACGTCATTTTTGAAGATATTAGCAACGTTTCTTTCCCGGACTACTGGAAGATGTGATAATCTTCCCTCTCGCTGTATTTTTTTTTTTTACTTCGTTTGTATTTTGTTTCTGACAATCATCAATCTTATTTTCTTTTTTATATAATGTGGAAGACCGCTTGGGTTGATCAGGCTTCTTGACTAACTCAGTGTAATTCATCTGGAATTTATTCTGGTTCGATGAGCTTTGTGAAAGCGCTGCTTTCATCCCATCCTAACAAATGTACACTTCACTGTTCGATTGTCGATTTTTTCATAATTTCAGGATAATTCTCTAATATTCTAATTTGCCTTTAGAGAATTATCCTTTTTGCTTTGATAAAGGATAATCTCTATCCGAAATGTCAGCGTTTTATTTAATTTTATATTTCTAGTTTTGTTTTGATTTTATTTATTATTTATTAATTATTTTGTTAATTATTATTTATTTTTAAATTTTATTTAATAACTACTATTTAAAGAACTTAGACGAATATGCCAAATATATTTTTGAGTTATGGGTCTTCAAAGATAGCGAATTTACCCTATTTTCGCAAACAATTCGTTTTTAAACTTGATTTAAATAGTGTCAATTGTTCCGATTATTGTTGTTTTAATTGTTATGCCGCTAATCGTTACTTAGAAAAAATGGAATTAGTAAAGAAGATAATTTCGAAATATTAGTTTTGTACGGCGATTGCAATAGAAGTACAAATGCTACAGCTCATTCTGCAGAGCGGTTCCCTATTCGCCCGCGAATTTCAATAAATGTTGTGCTACATTTAATTCATCGCGTACGCACAGAAGGGATGACAATGCCAATTAATCGCTGTGGACGGCCAAGACAAATTAATCTTCGAAATGAAGAACTTATTGAGCGTCGTATCGAAGAAGACCCAACTTTAAGTTTACGCAAATTGGGAGCCGAAATCAACATTTCCAAATCAAGTGTCCATCGGCAACTCAAGAAAATTAGTTTATATCCGTACCTCTACGCGAAAGTTCAAAATTTACAATCTACGGATTATAAATACCAACGTTTGTACATGGCTTCTAAATAAACAAGCAGAGGACGGATACTTTGTGCACAACATTTTATTTTCGGATGAATGTCACTTCACCAATGAAGGTTGCTTCAACCAACATAATTCAAGGTTTTTGGCATCAGAGAATCTGGACTGACCCACCGCTATAATTTTAAAAATAAATTTGGAATGTATTTATGGGCTGGAATTCACGGGAATTCAGTTGTAAGTAAAAAATAAGCGTTTCCTCTATTTTCTATGACTTTGTTGTATAAATATCAATTATAAAACACAATAAAAATTAAATGTTACATGAAGTACTTAAAAAGTTTATTGTTTGACATTTTTCCTTAATTACTGTACGTATTTATTTAAAATTTAGTTTAAATACATTTACTATTATCATTATAAATGAAATTACACTGAAACTCTAAACATGGCCACAATAAATCGTTACAGATTGGACGGCATGTGTTACCAGCTCATCTAAATGGTGAAATTTACAGTTTTTATCCAGAACGGTCTTCCAGTGTTTATGGAAGATGTGCCACTTATGGATCGTCTAAACATGTGGTTTCAACACGAAGGAGCTCCACCACATAATACACTTCTAGCATGCCGCTAGATCATGTCCTAGATCATGTCTTCTCAAATAGTAGATGGGCTGGAAGAGGAAGAGAAATTCATTGGCCGCCTAGATCACCTTACCTCAATCCTCTAGATTTTTGGCTCTGAGGGCACCTGAAAACTGCCGTTTTTCGTATACCAGTTAACGACGTTGATGAATTGCGAAACAGGATCACCCAAGCATTGGAATCCATAATACCCGCGATGGCAATAGCAGCTTGCAACAATCTTTTTCATCGCGCTCGTCTTTGTCTCGATGCTGACGGTGGCCACTTTGAGCATTTAATGTGAATTAAGATTTTATAGATTGTTATTAATAATTATGTTTATCTTTTATTATTATTAGAAATCAATGTTTATTAATTTATAATTCCTTTAAGTTTATCAGTTGTAAAATACTATGATTTGAGGTTAAGTTTCACGGCTATGGATTTTTATTTAGACTAGTCATGACTTTGGGCAACACTATCGTAACACTGACAATCAATTCAGACCCCGTGTTTCGTGTATATATGTTATTATTAACGAGTTGTATGCTAAATTACGGTAAATTCGCTATCTTTGAAGACCCATAACTCGAAAATGAACGATCTAAAAGAAAAATTATATTCGACAAGTTCGTCTCAGTTTTTTATATAGAATGCGCTCACGAAGTTTTTTATACCTGTTGTGGGACACCCGTATATAAAAGAAGAAACTGACTGAATGATTGAGTGAGTGAGTAAGCAACTAAGCACTAAGACGGGGTTTTTGGAAATTCAACCCCTAAGGGGGGGGGGGGGGGAAAAAGTTTGTTAACACATTAACTGGTGTGGCACTACAAACGTACCACAATTACTGGTGTGGCACTACATAATTAACCGTATTAACCTCTTTTTAGGAGGGGGGTAACTCCAAGTCGAAGAATTTTTCCATCCATTTTTTTAATTATTATCATTTACCTGATGCTTGGAGTTTACTCCAGTTTAATTTCTTTATTTCCTAACAGTTTATCAATTGTTGGAATTGCAGAGTTGTTGAGTTCCATCAAGTCGAAATCAACTTCTGGTGACTTCTGGAATTGCAGAGTACACAGACGCAAACGATCATGTACATCTATCGCCACCAAAGAAGAGAATTTTTGAATTGTTGAATTTTTAGATAAACACAGGAATTTTAAAAGTCAGTTCACACAAAATAGAAAAACCACAGACATCGCCAGGGCAGAAAAATCGTCAGATCAAACTATTGCTTCATTTTCGTTCCACTTTCGTAGCCATACACATTATTCCACACATTTTTTCTCCGGCACTATGGTAAACTCGTTCAGCCTATACACAACATTCCAACTAGTGTTGAACGATACCCGATACTCGATACTTTAGTATCGTCGATACTTGTGGTATCGACGAAGTATCGGTATCGTCGATACTTTGTTTGAAATATCGAGTATCACGTGATGTATCTCAGATTCCTTAATTCTGGGCTGATTTTTTTAGTTCACTTTTCGTCCGTGCATTAGAAGTTTTAAATCCCGTCAGGTAACTTGCGTGTAAATTTTCAGCAGATGCTGTTTCAATTTCAGACATAATCTCAGCAATTAAAATAATGCAAAAACACATTTTCAGATTTAAATAACAAAAATCCTCTACCTTTAAGTAATTCTTTAATGCAATACATGAGAAAAAAATTTTTGAATGCAGAAGACAACAGAAGACAATTGAGTATCGGTCAACACTAATTCCAACACTAAATCCCCGGAGAACTGTTAGAGGGCCATCCATTAGGAACATTTTAAAACATTTTTTTCGTTTTTTTTTATATGAATTTTTACTGTTTTAATACTAAGCTTTTTAATGTGTTAATTTTTAATGTGTATTCCCATTCAGATATTGCAAACTTTCATCAAAAAAAGAGCCCGAACAATGTCGGGTATATCAGCTAGATATACCTAAGACATGCAAATAAAGTACCAATGGGAGGCCAGCGCAAAATTGAAATCGGATTGTTTCATATTGAGGCCAACGATAAATACAAGGCCCTGACGCGGAAAAGTCACCTGACCACAGCAGTCCGACCAACAATCAAACTTTCATTGATTTCAACAAACCAAAAAATACTGACTGTTAAAAATAAAGATTGAAACAATGATGATTACATTGTTATTCGGACTTCTGTGGTCAGGTGACTTTTCCGCGTCCAGGCAACGCCACCTAAAAAACAAAGCCTGGTCACTGCGTCATCACACCTGGGCTGACAATTCAACTTTCATTGTTTACAACAAACGATAAAGCACCCGTTGTAATCAGCGTTTTTTCGTTTGTTGTAAACAGTGAAAGTTGGATTGTCAGCCCTGGTTAATGACGCAGTTCACAGGCAGTGAGAAGGCTTTGTTTTTTAGGTGGCGTTGGTCCAGGCCTGTCTTTCTAGTTGGCTTTGGTTTCATATCGAGGCCAACGAGAAAGACAGGCCTCGAAGCGGAAAAGTCACCTGATCATCTGGGTCCGAACAACAATCCAATCTTCATTGTCTCCATCTTGGATGTAAACAATGAGTGTTTTACCGATTGTTGGAAATAATGAAGGTTGGATTGTTGTTCGGACCCAGTTGGTCAGGTGATTTTTCCGCTTCGAGGCCTGTCTTTCTCGTTGGCTTCGGTTTCATATCATATGATGTCATCACGGCTCTGCTCGTAGCCTACGAAAAAGACAGGCCCCGGCGCGGAAAAGTCACCTGACCATGGTAGGCTGATCAACAATCCAACCTTCATTGTTTTCAACAAACGTAAAAATACTGATTCTTAAAATCCAAGATGGAAACTGATGATTACATTGTTATTCAGCCTAGGATTATCAGGTGAATTTTCCGCGCCGTGGCCTGTCTTTTTCGTCGGCTACGTGCTTTGCCAATTAACAAATCTGTCTAGGTGGTGTTGGCTTTCCTATAAAGAAAGCCTCGGCACTGAAACTTCATACATTGTTACATCATCATAAGTCGACCAAATTTAGAGCATATTATTGGTAGAAATGCGGTTAACAAAGGACGAAGTATGATGATGTAACAATGCATGACGTTTCAGTGCGGAGGCTTTCTTTTATAGGAGGCGTTGGCTTTGCTCGCAGCCGACAAAAAAGACAGGCCGGGGCACTCAAAGTAGATCGAGCAACAATGCAACCTTCATTGTTTCTAGCTTGCATTTCAACAATCAGTGTTTTTTCGTTTGTTGGAAACAATGAAAATTGGATTGTTGCTCGATCTATCTTGGTCATGTGACTTTTCAGTGCCCCGGCGCGAAAACAGTCCAACAGTCCAAACAATCACGAGAAAATTATGTAAAAAAAAAATGATACGAAGTACTTCGGAGAAATTATTGACGGCGATTTTTACCGCTGTAGTATTTTTTTCGCTGATTCTCCGCTGCACATTTTCCCCCCATTAAATTTAACAGGAAATCCGCTGATCTGGCGACACTGTTTTAGCACGCTGCACGAACAACGTGCCTTCAGTCTTGACCAATAGGAAAAAGGACAATCTGGAGTCTTATGTCACAACATCTGCGGGGCAAATGTTCAATTTCCAGTTAACGCTATGAGGCAAATCCTTGGTGGCGTAAATGTTCTGGACTGTGGCGTGTTAGATGGTTATCTGGCAGATCCATTTCCATAGTTTAAGAATTTAAAAATGGCTTGATTAATCCCTTGCCTCATTGCAGATTAAATTCTACCGAAATGCCACATACCCATCTGCCGCGCCACCGTTGTTACTACTTGCGTCATTCATGCATATTCCGAGTGTTTCATTAGAGAAATTCAGAGGGGGCCTATTAGCAACATATTACATTTTTTCGATAGGAAAATTATGAAATGTCACGTCTCCCAATTGAAGGTCTTTACCTGGGCACTCAAGTCACATGACCATAATAGTCCATCTTGGATTTTAATCATTAGCAATTTTTCGTTTGTTCGAAACAAGACGGAGATATAAAGGTGTTCAAACAATCGCTATTTGTTTGGCTAAATAATGAAGATAGTTCTGCAATCTGGCGCTACTGCCGCTGCATGTTAGTAGGGCTTCGAGGTCTTTATTATTATAGTAGGAAGTGTTGGCAGATCAGTGTTTTTTCCCCCACTAGAATTAGTAATTTTACATAGAAAAACTGCCAAAATCCACTAAATTCCACTAGTTCTATTGTTCTAATGTAATATTTAGTGTATTTTTAGTTCGAAAATTTAGTAAGAAAATTTTTTTAGCTGGCAAGACTGATATTAGGGCAGTTAGTCGTTGCTACGGAATACATTATTTCATCTATATCGTCTCGTGCTAATATTCAATTATTTAATTTATTTATACCGTTTTAACACGTTTACCATATTCACTGTCATACCAATGAAGTATGACCAACACCCTTTCAAGGTACACGCATGAGAAAGCTTTAAAGCTGGTGCATCAAACGGCAGGTGCACGAGCCTCAAGATAGGTAAACGTCCGGATTTAACGGACATCCAAAAAAGGGATGATAATAGGCTATCGGAGCAAGGGTGGCACCATCTCCGAAACGGCGCGATTTGTGAACTGTTCACGGTCCGCTGTATTGAAGGTGTACAAAGAGTGGACAGCAGGGACAGAAATCGGGTCCCAACGCCATCTTTGTAAAGGGTCACGAGCCATCAACCAACGGGGTAAGCGGCGTCTACGACGATTCGTAATAGGTTACAGGAGAGCCACACAGTCCATCAACTGACCACCAGATTCAACAGTGGTGCCAACAGACGTGTATCCGACATTATCATTGAACGCACCCTGCTACGCATGGGCCTGAACAGTCGACGCATGGTTGCTGCACTCATGTTGACCAGGGGTCATCGTCAACGACGCCTAGACTTTGCAGGTGAGCACCGCCATTGGACCACAGACGAGTAGGCTAAGGTCGCCTTCTCCGACGAGTCAAGGTTTCTGCTCCATAAGATTGACGGGCGATGGTGAGTGCGTCGTGAAAACCATGAAAAGAGACTGCAGAAACAGTCTGGTGGGGATAGTGTGCATGTGTGGGGATCTTGTGTTGGGAGCAGTTAGGTCCACTGATTTGTCTAGAGGGCAATTTGAATGCCTGTGGCTATCTGTCAATCGTAGCGGACCAGGTGCAGCCGTACATGCTGACGATCTTCCCTCAATGTGATGGTGTGTTCCAGCAGGACAATGCGCCCTGCCACAAGGTACGTCTTCTTCTGGATTGGTTCGAGAAACACTACTTGACTTTCGAGTCAATCCAATCGAACATCTGTGGGAGCACCTTGATCGCCATTTACGGCAGCTGGACCCTCCACCTATGACTCTCGAAGCTCTGTGGACAGAGCTTCAAGTGGAATGGATCCCCATACCATCGGACACATACCGCGCACTTCTTGCATCAATGCCACGACGCCTAGCAGCAGTTATAGCGGCGAAGGCTGGCTACTCCTATTACTAAGCGGGTGCTCATAATTAAGTGATATGACAGTGTATATTTCTCCCGACGCGTTTCTACATTGCATCATTTATGATTATTATAAATCTTCGTAAAAAAATAGATAATTTGGAAGCAATCAAAATCTACACAGTATTCAAACAACTTGTAAAGACCTCTCATTAATGAATATAACGCGTAAAAAATGATAGTGGGAAATGGTTTAGTAGTACGTGTCCTAATGGTCACAAATGCCACCTTTTGAACTTTCAATGCTAACATATGGCATGTTATATATCAAACATCTTCTAAGGACGTCCCATGAATGAATTTAACGCGTAAATACTGATAGTGGGAATTGGTTTAGTAGTACGTGTTCCAATGTTACCATATGACATCTTTGGAACTTTCAAAGCTAAAATGCGGCATGTAATGTGTCAAACAACTCGTGACGATGTATCATAAATAAAAATATCGAGTGATCAATGATAGTTGGAATTGGTTTAGTAGTACGCGTTTTAATGATACCATTGGTACGTGCTTTATAAAATATTTAATTTCCAAATTGTTATATATAATCACCCAGTGCCCTCATTTCTGCGTCTATATGTTTGAGCTTCATCGTTTTCAAGTCCTTCTCAAACTAAAATGTATTATAAACATTACTTGAATATCCAAATTCATTGATACTGAATATAAAACGAAATGTGAATCCAGTCTCCCAAATTTTCGCATTTATGACGCTCCTTACTTAAATCATATTTGATGCAGATGCTGTTAATGTTAACGGTTATGGCTCGTTATGGACTTTCACTGGTTGAATTCTATCACTCCATGTAGAAACGTTTATATCATCAGATATGTTATTTGCGTCGAACTTTAAGTTATTGGCGCATTCGTACGAGCTATAGTTCATCTTGGCGGCGCGGCGCCTCAACTTTGAGGGGTTCCTGTTGAGCCCATTGACGCTCAACATCGGACATCCGGGTCTTTTTGGATTCCCCATCTCTCGATCTATATTCCTGTGACGGTTTCTATAATTTTTCTCGTGTTTATTTAGGCAGAAATTTGAAAATTCTGTAATTTTTGCGAAATTTCCACATTTCGAAGGCCAATATCTTAGACAATATTAAATATTGAGGCTTAAATTTTAAGCCATTTTATAAAGCGCAGAAAGATAAAACAAATGACACCTCAAACGTCGTGGTAGCACAAAGGAAGCCGGAGTTAGACTAATTTAATATCCGCCATAGAGCAGATTTTCTGACTCAACTTTGCACTGCGAGTGCGTCAGCCAATGAGGTCAGCACGAAATCGGTGATGGTCTGAAAAATGCCTTGTTCTATACTCTATCGAATGCGATATCGATCATTCTTCTATCTTTAATAGTTTTCACGTTATTAAAGTTTTCGTGATCAACACTTTTCGTGACATTCACGATTTAAGCGTGGCATCCTAGTCTCGAAACGTAAGACGTATTCTACGTCAAAATATGCTTTTATATGATAATTATAAAACCAAAAACTTTAGAGAAAGAGTTTAAAACATTACTCTTGCTGGCTAATCATAAACAATCATCTCCACAAGGACATCACAATCAACAAATTGCTAGCATTGACGATCAAATTAACAACAACTACTTACGGCAATTAACAAGGTTAACAATAAATAACAATACATGCGGTCATTACTTCATGATTGCACTGTGTACATATTAAAATTAAATAATAAATTACTTACGAATAAATGAAAGACTAGTGAAACTAACGATTGGTCTGGTTTGATTCGCTTGGTATTAACGTCCTTTTCGACTGCTATGGTCATTTCAGGACGGAGTTATAGGGGCCGCAAATTTTGCCTCGCAAGTGTTCTTTATCGAGCAGCCGGCAAACGACTACACGGGACCAACGGCTTTACTTCCCTTCCGAAGGGAAGTGCCTGATCTCAGGATTTTTCCCCCTGAAAAAATCCTCGTCGGCCTCGGCCGGGGTCGAACCCGCGTACTCGGGCATCAGATGCAATCACGCAACCACTGAGCCACCGAGGCCGATGAAACTAACGATTGAAACATGCATTGTCATCGATGAGACGCCGTTGGGGAATTTGCAAAGTTGTAGGTAGTCAGGAACTGGGCAAAATATTGATTAAAAAAATTTGCGCACAAACACACAACAAATGAGGTTAAATAAAAGTGTTTAATAAAAAAAAATGGTTCAAGACTTTTCCGATTTTTATTTTCAATCGATCGCTCGTCAGTCACTATCAATTCAATATTTCTGTTTTTTAGTAAACTCTCTTTAGTGCTATGCACTCACATATAAAGTAAACTCATTGAAATCTACTGTCCTTATGTCCACACAAAATATTTATATATAAAATTCAATAAATTCAATATTTATGTATTGGATTTATTGATAATAAAGAAATTTTGCAATCCTTCGTTTTATGCTTTTGTTTTCTTTATGAAATGAGTGGATTTTTACAAAACTGGTGATGCTCTACAACTCTGTAATTGGAACTTTTTCTCAATATCTATCATGGTTCAAAAGATAGTTATTGTAATTTTTCAGCGCTTACACTAGGGGCAATGGGAATCCTTTAGTCAATTGGGCACGGCCACTTTCCTATAAAGAGAAAATTTCCTATAAATTTTTACTGCTTTGATATTGACGGATGTAAAGAAGAAAGGCGAGACCCAAGAACCCTGGAATACAATAAATAATAAGTAATAAAAAATAAAATAAATCAAAAATAAAAGAAAATAAATAAAATATTGACGTTTCGTATAGAAGTTTTCGTATATTGTCATTTCGTATAGCGAACTATCATAGATTTATTTTTTTATCACTTAGTGCTTATAAAATTTGGAGTTCGTTAAAGGACCTGGGAATTTCCATCCTTATGGTGAACGGATATATATTTAGAGAAGGACGAGACACAAGAACTCTGGAATACAATAAATAATAGTTAATAATTAAACATACAAAATAAATAAAAAATAAGATATAAAAAACAAAAATAATTAAAAAATAATAGATAAAATCAAAATCAAAAAAAAAAGCTGACGTTTCGAATAGAGACTATCCTTTATCAAAGCAAAAGGATAGTCTCTATCCGAAATGTCAGCTTTATATTTTGATTTTGATTTTATCTATTATTTTTTAATTATTTTTGTTTATCATATCTATGTATTTTTTATTCATTTTGTATTTTTAATTAATAACTATTATTCATCCTTATGGTGAAGAAAGTCGATTATGAGAGAAACAAATTGATGTACGGTGTCTGGCCGACTGAATTTGTCTCATCCCTTTGTTATTTTGAAATCAATGCCTCATTATTGACGTTGCATCACGGTTCAAGTTCATATAAACATGGATACATAAAACTGTGTATACCGTTAAAACTTGATCGTATTCCAACGAGTAGTTTCCAAGTTCAACATTCAAACTCGTAACAGTGCTCACATGCGAGTAATAATTAGTACGTGTTAATATGCTGACTGTGTAACTCGGAAACTGCTTGTTGGAATTCGTTTTATGTACCCTATTATTCCTTCAAATTTCATTATTCTACGCGTTCCGGAACCTGAGTTATTACCATGTTGATCTTGGTGGCGGCATTTTTAATTCTGTTCATATCTCAGTTATCTTTCAAATTGGGACCCATGTTCATATGAACATTTTTACTTAGAATCACCAATACTACCTCCCCTAAAAGTTTGTATCAGGAATTTTGAGACACCCTGTATACAGGTCAGTGTCGACGGAATAGCTTGTTGTCAATGATGAAGATACTGTTGCGGAAGTTCGTCGAATTCTCTCAAGCACCGAATTAAGGCTGCAGGAGTATTTGAAGTGCGAGGACGACCGCTCCTCGCTACACTCGAAATGACATTGTATCATTTGATAGTACGATAAACAAATTCCTGAATCTATTTCAGAGGTGGAACTTTGCTTACTTCTTGTCGTACGTGTGAAGAACGATTACTGCAACACGGTGTTCTCTCACGCCCCATTCCATTTAACTGTTCAATGTAATGAACCTTTCTGATATGCATTCAACAGATGAGTGTTTATATAACATCCGTTCACAGAAAGTTCGCGAATTTACATAAACCAACTCGGTGTTGCCAATTGCGTTGTAGGGACAGGGCTTTTGGCAGACTGGGTAATTATTATTGTGGGTTATGTAGGCAAGGACAACATAGATTAACAAAGGTTATGTGCTGCCTGCAATAATAAATTATAGGCATGTTCCTTATGATTGGAACATCAGTAAAAGATGCAATTAATGAGTTAATTTCTAATAAGATAGTCAAGAGAATTCCAAAAGGATATAACACTTTGAGGAAAATAAGCTTCACGAAACTTCGAGATTACCATAGTAAGAATAATTTAAAATTTTTGAGTTTCGCGTATCTTTTCTGATTCTAGAAGCTAAGCTCTAACATAATGCATAGGATGATCCTGTTTAATTAAGGCATTATCGAATTCAAGGTTGGAATATCATACAAATGGCAGATGTGTGTAATACAAGTTAATTTTGGAAGATTCAAAGCTATTCTTAAAATGTTATTATAAGCAATTTGAATTCTAGTAATTTTAATATACGGAAGTACGGCATGAAAAAATCATGCTAGACATTTTCCCGTTATATTTATGAAATATTCGCTATTTAATACACAACTGCTCGTAATTATAAGACCTCCAAAATATTTCTGCTGCTCTAAATATAAGGAATTTTTATGGCACTTTCAATACAGGATGATTCAGAAAGGTAGGTTAAGAATGAAATACCAACACAGACATAGAGGAATAGATCGGCAATGCCATTGTGTTCGTTGAAGCCTCGCTTACGTTCCGCCGCCATCTTAGGTCACTACAGAATACGAAAAATTACAACCAAACACCACACACGTATTCACCATTGTACTTTGTATTTTATTCTAACTTACTTAAATAACTTTATAACATTAAATATTCTAAGAAAGAGCATATGAATCGAGTACTTGCTGCTTACACGTGTAGTACGGTAAGATGGCGGCAACCGGCTTCACTAGCGCCAATGAGAAAGGTACGGGCATTGCCGATCTATTCCTCTATATCTGTGAATACCATGTACAGTTTGTAGCGGGAAACAACATTTTTTTTACAACCCTAGCGTCAATAAACTTCGGACACCAAGTAATTTGGCTAAAAACACAGTGAAAAGTGCATACAGAAGATTGCAGGCTAATGAAAATAGATTTACTGAGTATTTGGAACAATATCAATATCGATTTAGAATCGATTTAATGGTGTGAAATAATTTATTCAAATTTATGTAAAATTGCGTTGTCGCCAGGCTTCAAAGAACTTCGTACACAAGGGTTCGCCAGCAGATAGAATTTTCCTGAAGGCTGTAGAAACGCCCAGAATGCTTTGCATCAGGCTTTAAAAGCGGCGTCCACGCGACAGAGCACAGTATTCGTGTTGTTTTGAGCCATGGAACGTGGTAAGCCAGTAGAAACGTGTATACGGCAAAAAATTATACAGCAGTTCCAGAATAACAAATCCCAGCGAGCTATTACCCATGATTTATCAGTTCCACTCTCTCTCTCTACTGTTAATGGGATCATCAAGCGTTTCAGAGAAATCGGGAAAACAGAACCAGGGATTGCACCAGGTAAGCAGCGATTATTGACCTGCGAGTATTTCGACGTTACATTGTGAAAAACAGGCATGCTCCGATAAGTGAAATGACTGTTTGGGCTCGAGAATATTTTCCTATACCCATATCCGAAAGCACAGTCCGCCGTTACATCAGAAGATGCAGCTATTACTTATACGCTGCCATTTATGAGCACTGTAGCTAAGCGTCGCCGGGTAGCATGGGCCAGAACCCATCTAAAGTGGACCCTTGCTCAGTGGAATAGTGTTCTGTGGTCCGACGAGTCCACCTCTGCAGTGATGTATGGCAACAACGGTCGCAAGGTGCTAAGGACCAAGCACGAAAGTAATCATCCCGACTGTTACCAGAGGAAAGTTCAGAAGCCTGCATCGCTGATGGTGTGGGGCTGCATGAGTGCAGCCGGGACAGGAACGCTTCACTTTTACGAAGGCACTATTAACTCGGCTGCCTATATAAACATTCTTCAACAGTATCAGCGTCTATCCCGCCAAAAGTTGTTCAATAGAAGACCAAGCATCTTTCAGCAGGTCAACGCGAAGCCTCATGCTGCTCGGAACACCAAGGCTTGGCTACAATAGCAGCGTTTCAGGGTGCATGACTGGCCTGCCTGCAGCCCAGACCTGTCACCCATTGAAAATGTATGGCACATTTTAAAGCGAAAAGTCAAACAGCGGAAGCCTCGAACACTGCAGCAGTTGCGGGCGTGTATTTCCGAAGAGTGAGACAAAATTCCAGTAGAAACAACGCAGAAGTTAGTGTCCAGCATGCCTGAACGACTTCGGAGCGTCATTCGTCGGAAAGGTGACGCCACTCAGTGGTAATATGCAATAAACGGTACGGTGTACGAAGTTCATTGCAACGTGTTGAAAACGGAACATGACAAAAAGTCGCTTATTTAATTTTCTCGTTTGTTTTTATGTTAAAATGCTATATCACAGTTGTACTAAAACTCTGTGCATTCAATAAAGTAATTTTCATTTCTTTACAATTAGTTTCGTTGTACTTATCCAAAATTCTGTAGGTGTCCGAAGTTCATTGACGCTAGGGTTGTATAAACATGGGTCCGGAAATGCATCATTACAGAGATAATGCAACTAGTACGAGGTAGGAATGGATGTGCGTTACCCGGACGGCAATGGTAGGGTCCATGTAAATTAAGATCTAACCATTTAAATTGTTCGTACCCTCTTCTTTAAAAGAGAGGAAACGAAACATGTAACTCCATTGTCGTACAACGGATCGCTTGATTAATGCGGAGGTGGCGGACATGCATCTCGTCTATGGCGTGGCACAGGGTAATGCTACTGAAGCGGAAAGGATTTACCAACAGCGTGTAGAGAAGTCAGTGATTCCCGGACATCTTCACCAGAGTTCACGAGAATCTCGTCCGCAGGCATTTGAACACTTACTGTAATGTCATTCCTACCTCGTACAAGTTGCATTATCTCTGTAAGGATGCACTTCCGGACCCATGTTTATAGGAAAAATTTTGTTCCCCGTTACAAACTGTACATAGTATTTCATTCTTGACCTACCTTTCTGAATCACTCTGTATATAAGACCACTTGTGAAAGACCTGAAAACTAATGGATTCGTCTACACTACTTTGCATAATTCGCATCTGTAAATTTAAAGATTCTTCCTGTTATTTTATCAGCAATTGATACTGTAAGAAGATGCCTCGTGGAACAGAACTTACAGATAGTGAGATTTGTGAAATATGGTATTTAGAGAATATTAGAGAACTATATTACAGAACTATCATAGATTTATTTTTTATCACTTACTGCTTATAAAATTTGGAGTTCGTTTAAAGACCTGGAAATTTCCATTCTTATAGTGAAGGAAATATATATATATTTAGAGAAGGACGAGACACAAGAACCCTGGAATACAATAAATAATAGTTATTACTTAAAAATACAAAATGATAAAAAAATAAGATATAATAAACAAAAATAATTAAAAATAATAGATAAAATCAAAATAAAAATAAAAAGCTGATGTTTCGGATAGAGACTATCCTTTATCAAAGCAAAAAGGATAGTCTCTATCCGAAACGTCAGCTTTATATTTTGATTTTGATTTTATCTATTACTAGCACATTTTCTATATATAGACAACTCATATAGAAAGAGTGCATGTACTGAATTGCTAGAAGACACGAATATTTTTCGGGAAAACGCTTGTTGAGAACAAACATGGGTTCGGCTCTGCGCGTGCTCTAAACGTTAATCTCAGAAATGGCATCCGCGCAGAAACTCTCAGCAGCACAAATAGCCAAGCATATGCCAACAAATCCATCACGACAAACAAATTCTCGTATTCTCCATGACTCAAAGAACTTAAAGTACATGAAATTGATGTGCAAACCAGCGCTTATCAAAGGTCACAAAAATCAACGCATTGAAACTGTAAAACGATGGATGTTGAAGGGGTTCAATGTTGATCTTTTCCGACGAAAAAGCTTCAATTTAGATGGGCTTGATGGAGTTCATTATTATTGGCATGACCTACGAACTGAATGTTCCATTCAAATGAGTTATCAAAATTTGTGGAGGTTCAATCATGGTTTGGGGAGCCTTTCTGGAACAACAGATTTAATAGTAGCGTCTAACAGGTAAAAATGTGTTGTTGTGGAATAATAAATGGAGATTTTAAAACTATGGTGACCGGCACGAAAGAAAAAGGAAGCTGGGCATATGTGAAAAGAATAAAACTCGTCCAACCAATCAGAAACTGACAAGAATCAAGGTATTACTTACTACTGACGCCAGGTATAAGTAATTCATCGCTTCCATTCCGTTTCTGATTGGTTGAATGAGTTTTATTCATTTACACATGAGCAAGTTTCCTTTTTCTTTCATACCGCAGACCATTGTTTTATTGTTTGAAACAATCAGGCAATGTTTTGCTTGATAACAGTATATGGTCAATATGAGCACACCCTGCGTCAATGTTGGAAGCGTAGCACAGCATGATCTAACAATTGACTGTTTCCCAAGGGCTGTCTGACATGTCCTCTAATGCTGGCTTTCAACTCAGGCACAGCCCGTACGCTTTATTAATAGACCCGATGTTTCAAATATCCCCAGAACCAAAAATGGCACGGGTTCAAATCCGGAAAAAGTGGACGTCACCCATCTGGAAAACTTCTAGAGATCACACCATCATCTCCAAACTTGGCATGAAGCAGTTCCTTCACTTGTTGACCTATATGAGGTATTCTATCTTGCATGAAGACAGTGGTTTCCAAGCATCGTCGTTCTCGCAAGGCAGGAATCGCTTGCTGTGCAAGAAGTTCACGATATCGCGCGCTTTTCACATCTTACTCGAAGAAAAAGGGGCCTAGAATAAAATCAGCGGTGAATCTGCGCCATACAATCACGTATTCTAATTGCAATGGCTTTTCATGCACGACATGGGGGCGTCAGAAACCCCATGTGCGGCAGTTCTGCGTGTTCACCGCTCCTTCTAGGGTAAAATGTGCTTCGTCTGAACATAGAATGGTCCACGGCCACAATCATATGTTTTAATTATTATGTCTAATGATAATAAAGTGAATGCCGTTCTATTGGAATACAGCAGTATCGCGGTTTCTTTCAATTAAAATCGGTCGCGAACCTTAGCAATCTTCCACCCCGGGGTAGTTCTTCGAACGTTAGGACCTTATAGATCATATTGTGGGGGCGGGTGTACGCTACAATATCACCAAAGAGAGTATAGTGGATTTAAAAACCTAAACATCATTTTTTATAATTTAGATAATCCAATATAATAAAAACGTTATTCTGTCCGTCATGATTGAGTTTCCCTCACCCCTGACGAAACCAATTCATGAAAGTTAAAAAAAAATTGACTTCAGGTCTGGTCAAGATAATCGATTTTATGACAAATTCTCCACATTTTTTCAATTTAAGAGGAGGTTTTTAAAATATCTCGACAAAATAAATAGTCCAATTTCAATTCCAATTTCAGTTTCCATTTCAACCTAATAAAAACGTTTTCTGTCCGTCATCATTGACTTTCCCTCATTTCTGACCAAACCATATGAGTTATTTTCACAAAACAAAAATGCCCTATAGGAGGAAAATAGACTATTAAAATTCTTTTAAATTCAAAAAAATCGGCTTTATGCTTTTTAAATCCAAAAAAAAATTTGGTCAAGATAATCGAATTTATGCCAAATTCTTCAGATTTTTTCAGTTTTAAAAAAGAATTATTAAGATATCCTGACAAAATAAATAGTAAAATGTAGCTATTAATTCACTCTATCCATCAAGGTATAAATGGTATCAGCCAGATTTTTAATTGGAATGTTATAGCCTTTTTGGAATATATCCATTTCAATTTTAATTCCAGTTTCAATTCCAAGCTCAATTTTATTTCAATCTTACCCTCATTTCTGACCAAACAATTAGAGTTACTTTCATGAAACAAAAATGCTCTTTAGGTCGATGATAGACATTAAAAGGCATAAGTTAAAAAAAAAAATGACTTCAGATTTGGTCAAGATAATGTTTTTTTTGTCAAATTGTTTACATTTTTTCATTTAAAAGGTTTTTAATATATCTCGACAAAATAAAGAGCGAAATGTAGTTACTTAGCTCTATTCATCGATGTATTAATGCATCAATCAGATTTTTCATTGCAATATTATAGCATTTTTTTAAAATTTCAAAAATAAAATATTAATTCTAATCCAACTGAGGGGAGCAGAGAAGCAGAACGATTCATTCCAACTTTAAATACTTAACCCTTTATAACCTGAGCTATGTTCCCGATTATGCAGAGTTATTAAACTTCGTACATTTATTTATAAAGGTCAAAAAGGAACTTTAAAAAATTGATTATGTAAATAATTATGTTAATTTGCGGTTTATCTAAATGACACATATGTGTTCCACAGGTACTTATGGTAATCAAAGCGAGATTCTGTTTACCACACGAAAGTGTTGTTCAGGTGTTTCTGGTTATCCAATTACATGTGTTAATTCTCACCCATTAATGATGAATAAAAGAAAAAATTACATTTATATGAGTAATATTTAATGTCAGAATTCAGTGGTTTTAAAAAATTAAACAAATGTGATTCAACATTTTCAAAACGGATGATTTGAATAAGAGATACAAGGTGTGCGAACAAGTGAAGTTATAGGTTTTTATATATGATAATGGTTATAAACACACAAGATACCATGTTCATTTAGTGTGGTATTTTCTGAAGCAATTGGATCCCACGATGCATAAACATTCCTTGCACTTGATGCAAAAAAATCTGCTTCGCCTACTGCAGGTTTCCAAACTGCACATACGTGGTCCTGGTTCTTCAGCTTGTTGTGGTAGGTGTGAAACCTTATCATACAACCTCATAGCATTATCGACTTTGTATGTGGTTCATCCTCTTTTCTTCCGAGGCTGGTATTGAAGATCAGGATCTTCCTGTTCGTCCTCAGATGGTGGAGTTGACATCTGAAGGATGCTGAGGGTCAGATCTAATCAGAAGTTCAATAGAGGACGCCCTCCTCCTCTATTCTTATACAGCAGCCAAGCGTTCACGATGGCTAAGCCAAATAGGTGGAAGGAAATACCAGTGTTTGCTCTTCACAAATATGCGATACAGGGCAACCAGCATGTCTGCCTTATCGACGCCGCCCATCCTTTTATTATAGTTTGAAATCAGTTGCGGTCTCTGTACGACAACGTATTTTTTTCTGTTTTCGGTCGTATCTCTTGCAATCTTCTGTTGGGGTGACAGAATCGAAGTTTGATGCGACAAGGACAGACTTGTTGTCATACCATTTACAAATGACAAACTGTTTGTCATTGTCAGGTCTGTAGTCGTATGCACCTCTACCCATTTTCTTCAAATCTTTGTCGCATTTGAGCGGGCATCCTCGGATTCGGTTGGATTGCATGGTGCAAGAAGCAAAGATTTTCCTTGATAAAAGATAGCCCAGCAATTCCACCGAGGCAAAATAATTGTCAAAATAAACTTGATGTCCTTCTTTCAAGTCGTATGTCAGTCGGGCAACAACACTGGATGATTCCCCAAATGCAGCTGTTGGAACATGTCCTTCTTCAGGGAGTCCATGCGATACGCAGTCATACACTTCGAAATCATATATGTAACCACTGGTTCCGGCACGGACCCAATGTTTGTAGTCCCACTTGACTGGCTTTTTTTTTCATGTATACCTTCATATCATGTCTAGCTTTTGAGGGCACAACTTGTTCATCAATGGACTGCATGGTCTCAAGAACAGCAACCTTGAGAAATCGAGTGCGGAAATGGTCAATAAGAGGTTGAACTTTGTAGCACCGATTGTAGCCTTCTTCGCCTGGCTTTTTCATGTAGTTATTGTCATTAAAATGTAGATGACAGAGAATTTCATCGAATCGGTTTCTTGTTAGGGCGTTTGCGACTGGATCTTGGCGCGTCGAAGGTGACCAATACATTCTTCTATTTGGCATGTGTATTACGCTCATGTAGATCAAAATTCCAAGGCACTTGGAGATTTCTTTTTTCGTCACAGGAGTCACCATACTCTTTCGAGCATTGCTATGCTGCTTTCGAGTGATGTATAGATTTGTTTGAAATGTAATGTGTTCAAGGATTTCTTCAGTGACAAACAGTAGAAAGAAATCCAAAGGTGACTGCAAACTGCCATGAAGAAACTCGAGATTCAGTAAGATTGGTACTTCTTCGGGGATCTGCCTTTCCGGCAACTCTTCTTATTTCCATTTGTAGGTTCGAAGCTTGTCCCTTTATATTTTCTTGGGTTTGCTAATCGGCCTAGAACTTGGTCCGGGTTGAGAGACATCAAAGTCAAAAAAAATTAAATAAAACCCTTTATTGTAGAGGACAAAAATTTGAACTGTAGGCTACTTTATATTACTGACTGAAGTGCTTCTCTTTTTTTTCGGTTTTGTTTTCTACAAAACCGAAAATGTTTTTATGGTTTTAAATATTCAAATGAGGACGCAATAAAAAAATCTCTTGTCACCTTCTTGATCATCATCATTTTCATCTTCCTCGTCTTCTACATCTTCAGCACCTGGCTCATCAGGATCGTATACATCTTCTACTTCACAATCTTCCTCTTCTTCCCCACTTAGATCACTGTCATCGCTGTCGATTGGTGGTATTGGTCTAATTTTAGATTTGTGTTTTGTTCCATAAAACAAACCATGAAGGAGGATAAAAAGCATTTTTGGAGATTTTACAAATATTCAGTGCATTTGATTTAGCATTTCAAAGCTGTTGATTTTTTTATATTTCTATAAAATTTAATTATTCATTTGCAATATAATTTTTTATTCGTCTTTGTTTGATTCGGTTAAAAAATGAAACATACATAGAGTAAGAATTATAATGTAAGATAAGTAAAGATCCACTCTTCTATTATAGAATGAAGTTTATTCCATTCTCACAAGCGCCTAGGAGACACAGTAGTGTGGTTTCGATTTGGTCACTGTTATTACCAGTAACGCCTGAAACACACAAAAGTGTATTTCATTTTCTTCCTCATGTGAGAAACTAGTATATAAATATAATGCATCGCAAAGCTGTATATTTGATCTATGGATATTCATAATTATGATTTTCAAAGAGATCTTTCAGTAATTAAAGTTTTAATTTATGATTTAGATCGGTAAACTTACCTTGTCGGTACACACGTGGATGCCATGAGGTCTAAGTGTAATTCACTCTCTCCTTACTGAGAGAACATCCTAGTGGCAATTATTTTAGTTACAGTGAAGCATTTTCGAGCTCTGTAGGAGTTAGAGGTAAACTGTAACTCTGAAGAGGGGCGTAAAAAAATTTCTTTTTAAACAACACAAATGTGAGGTCTCAGGTTATAAAGGGTTAACAAAAAGCTGCTTTCGAAAGAATCATTCAATCTGTTTACGACGAAAATGCCATAACTCGATCCTTCTACCTTGATGGATCTGGTGATCTCGAAAAGCCTATCTTTATAGAGTTTTAATAAATTTCATCCAAGAAATGGAGATAAAGTTCCCCCACGTGCTAAAACTGCAATGACTTCAACACTCATGAAAGAAGGTAGAACAGTCATAGCGGTTTCAAGTTGCCAATTCCGTTGCTTGCAAACTCAACATCCAAACTTATAACCATCTATGAAGTAACAATGTTAACAAAACAACACAGATGACTTGTATCGACAATTTCTTGGCAGATAGCGTTCAAAACGATCCGACTAAACGAGACAAGCCCTTTGAAAATAAGGTGACAGTCATTGGACTCGTGTACCTCGTCATTTTCTCATTCCACAGCTGGAGACCTACCATGTTGACTTCATCTATCAACAGGCTGGTGGTCCACCTCACTTTCATCTCCATGTTCGTTCTTTCTTAAGAAGGAAAAACCGCTAAAACCTTGTCATCATCTAAATCCCTAGTACACTGGTGGACAAAAGTTTGGGCTAAGTGTGTTTTCTAAGATAACAATTATTTAGAGATTTTATTGTTATGACACCTTTTTACTTCCTATTGAATAAATCAAAATTGACAATTGAATAATTGATCTTTTAATTTGTTTTTAAGTTACATCCAAATAATGCAAATTACACTGGTCAAAATTTTGGGGTAACAGGTAAATAATCAAGATATCTAAAAGTAAATGAAATTAATATGAAATCTGACCGCTATTTGACTTTATAACTTGAAGAAGACGATTTGTCATTGATGAAAATAACTTCTTGATGGTATTTGGTGCTACTTTAACAGCGGAGGCCTCAATTGCATTGACTAGCTGCATAAGAGTTGAATACTGTTTGTCAACATAAATATCCTGGCTCATAAGTTGCCAAACATTTTCTATAATGTTGAGGTCGGGACTCCTTGCCGGCTAGTCTAGTGTACGAACTTTGTTAGTGGAAAATCATTCAGTAAAAATTCGTGCTGTGTGGATCGATGCATTGTCTTGCTGCCATACCCATTGTTTTTGTCTGTAGTGTCTCTTGCAGAAAAGAATGGATGTGCTTTGAAGGTCTTCTAAGTATTGGTTGCCGTATATTTGCCCTCAATTACTTTTATCTTCACGTAACCCGTGTTTGAAATGGCACCTAATGGCATCATGGCTCCTCCTCCCATTTGGTGCTTATTTCTGACCAGAGCAATTGGTTTTTGGCCTTGTTTTTTAACATAACTGCACATGTTTTCAGGTCCATCCATGGAAAAATCGTTTTTCATCAGAAAATACCACCAACCCAAAATTAGTCTTCTCATGATGTGTTTCTGAGCAAATTGAAGGCTTGCTATTTTATTTTTGGTGTTATTAGCAGTGATTTTTCAATAGCTTCATAGTGAAAGTTCTTACGCTGCAATTCACGCTGCAATGGTTCTCGTTGAAGCCTTCAAATCAAGATTTACTTCGATGCGCGTACTGTTTACAATGTGGCCAGCTGCAATTTCTCTTCTCCCATGGCGTTTTAATTGGAATCAATCACAACTCTGAGGTACTTATAATTTTTAACCCACACAAGCTTCCTACCACGTAGGATAAGGGGCTTTGGAGGGTTTTTGCGTTTGCGTGTGATGAACATGGCTTTACACTTGTTAACATTCAGCTGTAAGCGCCACTTAGAGAACCAGCTCTCACACACTGGTGTAAAGCTTTTTGCAGACGGCTGATGACGTGGACTGGATTACGCGCCCAGGTCATGATGGACACGTCGTCAGCAAACGAGTAAAGATTGCACTTTGTAAACTAGGGAAAGTCGTGGATAAAGAAATTGAACAAGACAGACCCCAAGAGAGAGCCTTGGGGAACACCAGCATTAACATCAGAAGGGTCAGATAAGGAGTCACCAACCTTAACACGGAAGGTCCTGTTTGTCAGAAAGGAGCGAACCAAGGCAAAATAGGCTTCCTTCAGTTAGCTTATCTTTTCAATGACATCTGCACGAGAGTCCTTGATTTCCTTGTTGATACCTTCGAACTTCTCAAAACTTTTATGTAGGGATTCCACTCTTTCTTCCAGTGCCCTATACTTAGCATTTATTTCATCCCGGAGAGCTTCTAACATTTCGTTGAACTCTAGGTCAAAAACAGCAAACCTAGCATCCAAGCAGGCATCCCCGTAGGCCTTTTCGCAGGACACAGTTTTACCATCTGCCACTAGCAATGGCATTTAAGCTAACTCCAACGTGGTTAATTTGGACGAAGCCATCATAACCCTAAAATATAATTGCATAGAACAAAGGGGAGAGTAAGAAGGACGCAACTAGCTTTAAGGGAAAAATGAAAACAAGTCAGGTTTGCAAGAAAGTTAATTCTACGTCAGGGACCCACTCGTGAATGATTAGAAAAATAATAGATGATATGAAAAGTCCTTAGCTAGGTTTGCGAGGAAATTAATCCCAACTCCAGGGACCCAGAAGGATAATGAGCGTCTTGATGTACTGGTTTACGGGAATATTAATTCCAACGCCAGGGACCAGCACATAAGACGTAACAGAAGTGAATATCGCCCTGAAAAGGACGCACCGTGAAATGAGAGTAATGAAATGATACCTGAAAAGAGTGTAGAGGTGATACCTTGAAGAGCTAGTCCTGTGTCCTGTCCTTGCATTGGATCTGATGATTAGCGAACATCAGCTCTAAATCGAAATCGAACAGTGAAGTGCACATTTGTTAGGATGGGACGAAAGCAGCGTTTTCACAAAGCTCATCCAACCAGAATAAACTCCAAATGAAATACACTGAGGTAGTCAAGAAGCCTAACCAACCCAAGCGGACTTCCATATTATACAACAAAAAAGAAAATAAGATTGACGATTGTCAGAAATAAAATACAAACGAGAAAGAAGATTATCACATCTTCCAGTAGTCCGGGAAAGAGACGTTGCTAATATCTTCGAAAATGACGTCAAGAACGTGCCTCGGTTTACGATACTTCGTATGCTAGTTCATATTCATTGAGTTCTTCAGTATCCCTTTCACAAGCTTATTGTCGTGAGTCTTCATCTTCTGTATCATAATCAAAAGGAGATCCTGTATAAACTTACCGATAGGGGCCATGTTTAAATCCATGTGGATGGATAGGTTTTTCACCGTCTTTCTGTCCAGCTGAGCAATGGTCCTCAGGGTAACACTGTAGGGAATGACTGTAGTTCACTCCATCTGGTTTTACAGATAGTCGCCCACGCAGGCATGCCATAGAGGAGTATGGTCCGGATAATCGATTTGTACAGAAGTAGCTTGTTGTCAATACTGTACTTAGCTCCTCTTCGCTTTGTTCAGAGCATGGGACATATGCCGGTTCCATGAGAGTCTTGAGTCAATGATAACTCCCAGATACTTGTAGTTGTCCACCCAGTCCAGTTTCTTATTGAACAGAACAAGAGAATCTGGGGGACACTTGAGCTTCCTATTGAGGTACAAAGCCTTGCACTTTCCGACGTTAAGGTTCAACTTCCAGCAGTTAAACCAGTCTTCGAACTGCTTCAAGGCGCACTGCAGCCGAGTGATAACGTGAGCCGGCTTGTGTGCCCACATCATAATGGCAGTATCATCCGCATAAAAATACAGATTACAATTATCGGGTTTCGGGAAATCATGTACAAAGTAATTAAATAGCACAGGCCCGAGGACAGAACCCTGAGGGACACCGGCCTTTACAACACGGCTTTTACCCATTTGCTTAATAAGCGGCGATTATCAGTTTATATTTTCTGGCAAAAAACTGAATTTGGTTGAAACTTACATATATCTTGGTGTCGTTATTGACTCTAAAATTACTTGGACTCCGCACGTAGCTTATGCGTTGAATAAGGCCAAGAGAGCCAAGTTTAGCTTGGTTGCTCTCCCTGGCCGGACCAGTGCAATAAATATCGATAATAAACTCCTACTCTATAAGGTCATTGTTTGGACCATCTTGACACATGGTAATCTCGTCTGGGCCACAATATGTGGAAGGAACTGCAAATGTTCATAGAACTGGACTTCAGAGGTCGTGTTTTGTCTACTACTAGTTGTCTGCTTCTAGTCTAGACAGTCATCAATCAAAAGAACCTCCAACCAAGAGGGGTTATCTTCTTTCATATTATAGATGAGCTATATGGGTACATCAAGCTTCTTAACTACTTCAGTGTAATTCCTTTGGCGTTTATTTAGGAAGGTGAGATTACGGAAGCTTAGCTTCAAGTGCCTCTCGAATAACGTTCCACTACAGTGCTCGATTGTCGTTGATTGTCGATTGTCTTATCACTTGTCATCGTCGTCTTATCGATCTTGCATTTAGATCAGTGATTGTCCAATTCAAATATATAAATTCTTTGATACTACTTTAAACTCTGTAAGTTCCTTGGTGTTTTAAATTCATTATGGTAGGCGGTTCTCCTAGAACTTTGCCAGTAATGCCGTGTGGTTACTTAGAATTTTAAACTTGCGCTTTTTTTTTTAAACCTCGAAGTTTTCCTAACATAGCCCACCAATACTCTGAGGAGTTGCCAGTCTTGTTTACGCCCCCATATGTTGTAAAGTTAATTAAAACATGATATTATATATTGTATACAGTATATTATAAAGAACAGGAGCAAAGGGTCAACCAGTTTTATGGAAGATCCCATTTTTTAAGGGAAGCCCTAATTTTGATTGATGGATTAACAATAGAAAATCCAAAATAGGGAACTTGGTGGACCTATTGGAGATTGGTGGAGACGTCATTCGTCAGAATTTCTTGCCAAAGTCGTTGAGGAATAAGTGTGTGTCTGTGTGACTTGCGTTGTTTACAAACCGCGTCCCTCACTGCTTCCAATCCAAAGATACGCTGACTTACGTGAGCGAACTTGGAGCGCAGTGCTTCGCAGCGAAAATATCAAGAGCATTAAGTTAAGTGACGTATTACCCTGAAAATGAAATATTTTCGAAAAAAATTTGTAGGGGGATAATAATTTCTTCTATGTATAGAGTACTGTAAGGTTTTCCAGGGGGATAATATTGATAAATATCGAATTTATAATTTAGATAATCCAATATAATAATTACGTTTTTCTGTCTGTCATCATTGAGTTTCCCTCACTCCTAACGAAACCATAAGAGCTATCTTGATGAAACGAACATGTTTTATAGGTCGATGATAGACAATTAAAATGCAAGTAAGTTCGAAAAAATTGACTTCAGGTCTGGTCACGATAATCGACTTTATGCCAAATTCTCCACATTTTTTCAATTTAAAAGGAGGTTTTTAAAATATCTCGACAAAATAAATAGTCCAATTTCAATTCCAATTTCAGTTTCCATTTTAATCTTACCTAATAAAAACGTTTTCTGTCCGTCATCATTGACTTTCCCTCATTTCTGACCAAACCATATGAGTTATTTTCATAAAACAAAAATGCCCTATAGGAGGAAAATAGACTATTAAAATTCTTTTAAATTCAAAAAAATCGGCTTTATGCTTTTTAAATCCAAAAAAAAATTTGGTCAAGATAATCGATTTTATGCCAAATTCTTCAGACTTTTTCAATTTTAAAAAAGAATTATTACGATATCTCGACAAAATAAATAGTAAAATGTAGCTTTTAATTCGCTCTATTCATAAATGGTATCAACCAGATTTTTCTTTGGATTGTCTTTTCTTTTGCCTTATTGAAATATATCCATTTCAATTTTAATTCCAGTTTCAATTCCAAGTTCAATTTCATTTCAATCTTACCTAATAAAAACATTATTCTGTACGACATCATTGAATTTTCAAAGTTTTGATAACTATCAACAATGAAAAATAAAAGAAAATTTTGAAAATATACATAGAATAATATCACGCGGAAACTGAATGAAAAAGGAACAATAGAAGTGATACGGTAAACAAAGTTTAATGCCTCATCAAACAAATAGAATGGTCGACGTCGTCCAGTGCATGAGCATCCTGTGGAAAGGAAAGAACAAGTACAGGAAGTCGAAACTAGAAAGCACCACCTTCGAGAGGGATGGTAAGATCGACTGCATTATCGAATTTGGCATAAAGAAGCGACAAACATGTATGATAGACACAGCTCCCTATTAGGTCCGCAGGCTATACGTCGCTCTCCAGTCGGTCCGCCCTACCTGCAATATATACCTGTACATTACATGATATTAAAAATTCACTACCTCGAACGTATGGACATAGAAATATGCAAATTGCAGGGTTGGCCTAGCTCACAGATATGTAAATAATTGGAAATACTTCTGCTGCTCTGTCTTGTTCAGAAATCGTCTACCAATTTTGACGTAGAACTACGTCTATCAGTGGTGCAGCCGAGGAAAAATTCAGACGCGATTTTTCGTTCAAAAAGTGATGTACATATCTCAGTCTATATCTTTCTATCACTATATCCTCCAACTATGGTCATTATCTCGTTGGAAAGAGGAAGGTTGAGTCTTGAATAATCAGCAAACATTTCATCAATGAGCCATTGGGTCAAAAGTTACAGAAAGTTAAAGTTAAGTGAATTTTATGCTCGCCATCGTAATAACGGAGTGGCGCTGCTGCAGCATATACGTGTGCGGCGTGTATTGGAACTAATTGGAGCTAACCATGGCCTACGAGAAAAGGCCTGTGCATTTGATATAAAGAAGGCCTGTGAATTAGGTATAAAAACAATAGCAACACGAGCGTTTTAAGATAATATCATGAAATCCTGTCATCTGCCGGCGAAATCATCATCATTTATATAAAATCAGCGACGGTGAACGTTGTCACAACAAAGAAAAAATCTAACAATGGGTTATTTCCCGATTATACAAACGGGTGGGTTCGCTTCTAGTTTTCTATTAAAAATATGTTGTAAAATAATAAAATATATATTATTTTAAGCAGATTAATTATTTTAAGAAATGAACTTTGAAGTTTTGTTAATTTCTTAAAACAAAACAATAAATCTGACTAAAATAATATATGTTTTCAAACATGTTGGTCTTAGTTGTTTGTTTCCAAACATGTTCAAAAATGTTCTTGTTTTCTGGATTAAAGAAATACACCGACAGCTGCAAGCAAATAGATGAAGAGTCTGAGGTGGATGCTGGCATTGATGGGCGATTTTAATATGGATGCCAAACGAAATGAAGGAGCATTTGAATTTATGAAACATCATTTCAATTTAGACATAGTCCCGACTAACTGTCCAAGTACATTGGGAAATACTTACATTGATCTGTCATCTACTAGAAATATAGCTCCGAAACGTTTGTCATCTGTTTGTTACTTTTCATATCACAGACCCATTCTTCACAAAATTGTAATGTAATTGAATACAGTAACTTTTATTTTTAATTTTGTTTTTTTTTTCGCCAAAAAATACACACTAACGGTAACCAATAATAACATACAGTAGTAGTTCTACGCCTTAAAAACCCGCGGCTTTGGCAGTCACCAGAGCCTCCGTCAATTTTTTTTTCTGTTGGCTGAGGAAACGTTTAGTTGCAGAGAATGCCAGGTTTTCATCGACCAAGCAATTCTAGCAGACAAACGATTTCACGAGGAGTTTGTTAATCGGATTCGGAAGGGCATGTTGGTCCTTTCGTCGAATCGCAGCAGACTGCAACCTATACGTATCCTATGACACTTGCCATATCTTCCAAGACCATTATTCGTCGATTGGTCGCCGGCAGCCTACACTCATGTTGTCCATTAAGAAGGCTGCCATTGAACCTGCCTTACAATCGTGTCGAAAAAGAGTCACGTGGACACTGGAATAGTGCAGTATTGTGTTCACAGATTTCATACGACAAAGTGTCGTGCGCAACAAGCGATAACTAAACTTTTACGAACTAGTTGGAAGACTCATGCGAACAATGCGCGTGGCTTTGAGCTCGTCCGACTTTCCTCCGCTCGAAGCAAACGAATAACCAATCGCATAGTCCGCTGCTGCTATGTTGCGATATCACAAATTAAAAAAGGAGGCCTATTCAGTCGAAGCGAGAGCTTTTGACGAGGATAATTGAGGGTGATTCAGTCAATTACGTACGATTCTAATGGTTTATTACTCAGGAAATAAACATAGGAATGTCATATAGATCTGATTAATAATGACATGCGAGGCGCAGTGCTGCAAAACTTCGTCGTGTTGTACAGATGAATGGGGCACACATCGAGCATTGTTATTTATGAGCAAATTTAGATATTGCAAAATTACATCAAACAAAACAGCCCAAGCAATTACTGCTTATCAGCTAGTAAGTGACGTATTACCCTGAATAAGAAATATTTTCGAAAAAAATTGGCACCAACAATTTCTTCTATGCATAGAGTACTGTAAGGTCTCCAGGGGGATAATATTGATGAATATCGAATTTATAATTTAGATAATCCAATATAATAAAAACGTTACTCTGTCCGTCATCGTCATTGAGTTATCTTGAGATTTTTTCAATTTTAAAAAAGAATTATTAAGACATTTCGACAAAATGAATAGGAAAATGTAGCTTTTAGCTCACTCTATTCATCAAGGTAAATATGGTATCAACCAGATTTTTCTTTGGAATCTTATAGCCTCTTTGGAATATATCCATTTCAATTTTAATTCCAGTTTCAATTCCAAGTTCAATTTCATTTCAATCTTACTAATAAAAACATTATTCTGTACGGCATCATTCACTTTCCCTCATTTCTAACCAAACCATAAGAGTTATTTTCGTGAAACAAAAATGCTCTTTAGGTCGATGATAGACAATTAAAATGCATAAGTTAAAAAAAATGACTTCAGATTTGGTTAAGATAATCGATTTTAAGCATAATTCTTCACATTTTTTCAATATAAAAGGAGATTTATTAAGACATCTCGACAGAATAAATAGTTAAATGTAGCTTCTAATTAGCTCTATTTATCGAGATATAAATGATATCAATCAGATTTTTCATTGCAAAATTTTAGCCTTTTTTGAAAATTTCAATTTCAATCTCAATTTCATTTCAGTCTTACCAAATAAAAACGTTATTCTGTCCGTCATCATTGAATTTCCCTTAGTTCTGACCAACCATAAGAGTTATCTTGATGAAACAAAAATGCTTTTTAGGTCGATGATAGACGATTAAATGCATTTAAGTTTTAATAAATGACTTCAGATTTGATCAAGATAATGTATTTTTTGGCAAATTGTTTAACATTTTTTCAATTAAAAAGGAGGTTTTTAATATATCTCGACAAAATAAAAATTGAAATGTAGCTTATAAAGAGCGAAATGTAGCTATTTAGCTATATTCATCGATGTATGAATGCATCAATCAGATTTTTCATTGCAATATTATAGCATTTTTTGAAAATTTCAAAAATTAAATATTAATTCTAATCCAATTGAGGGGAGCAGAGAAGCAGAACGATTCGTTCCAACGTTAAATACTTAACAAAAAGCTGCTTTCGAAAGGATCATTCAATCAGTTTACGACGAAAATGCCATAACTTGATGGACCTGGTGATCTTGAAAATCCTATCTTTATAGAGTTTTAATGAATTTCTTCCAAGGTAGAACAGTTCATAGCGGTTTCAAGTTGCCAATTCCGTTGCTTGCAAACTCAACATCCAAACTTTAACCATCGTCTCTTCAAGGAAAAGATGTTTTAGGATCAAAACTTATAACCATCTATGAAGTAACAATGTTAACAAAACACAGAGGATTTGTATCGATAATTTCTTGAGAGATGGCTTTCGAAACGATCCGACTAAACGAGACAAGCCATTTGGAAATAAGTTGACAGTGATTGGAGGCGGTTTTCGACAATGCTTACCGATAGTTCCAAGAGGAACAACAAAAGAAGTTATTGAAGCATGCATCAAATCTCTAAATTTATGGCAACATTCCATTATAAAACTTTTTCTGATATCTAACATGAGAAATGCACATCAAGAAGATTTCAATGAGTGGCTTCTTAAAATTTGTTCTGGAAAGTTTTCAAACTTTGATCGTGATCTAAATGAATTCCAAAATTGAATTTTCAAAACTTAAATACTAAATGAAAAGATTCTCTCACCTGAGACTGATATAATTTCTACAAGTTTTGGAGATGAAGTTTTGGAGATGATATTTCATCTGATGAATTATCAAATCGAGTAATCTTATGCTATACAAATATTGCTGTTTTCACAGTGTACAACGAAATTATAGATCGGAAGAAAATTTACATTCAAAAGTAATGACTCAGTGGAAGCAGATCCAAATGATCAACTATCTAATCAAATTACAATAGAAATGCTGAATTTATTGACTCCATGAGGATTTCGACCACATATACCTTGACATAAACATAGGAATGATTGCCATGTTAATAAAAAATATTTGACCCCAAAAAAAGAATTTTGCAATGTGGAACTCGCTTAATATTAATATGGCCTGATCCTGTAAGTAATATACTAAATGAGCTAATGGTGTATTAGATGATCACTTAGAAATGTCATAGAACTAGAAAATGGAATATGGTTGTACAGGCAATTGGTAATGCATATCGTAAATTAATAAATAGAAAAATCATTATTGAATGGGAGACCTGTTATGAGATAAAGGATAATCAGGTACTTAAATGCTTTAACTGTGCAAAATATGGTCATACAGAGTAGTAATTCAATGCAAAAATGAACAGGCTTGTACAAAATGTGCTGGTAGACACATGCCTGAAGTGTACAAATATATAAATTATTTGAAATAATGAAATTCGTAGTGGCAGCTGTTCATTATTAAATAAACCATTAAGAAATGACATAACCAAGCACCGAAATGCGAAACTAATCATCGGCATAAAAATTATTTGAAACATAATTCCAAAATTATTTGAATTGGTTTTGGAAACCTTAAAACGATTCCGTTGATTCAAATTCGATAATCTACGAATTTTATATCTATTCTTATATATTCATTGGGATTACAATTACTGAAGTTGTTGTAATACTTAATTTTAAAGTTGCCTTCTTACATTTCTCTTGTGTTGTCTTTCCTTTCTTCTAGAAACTTGAAGAAACTGATGGAGATTTCTTTCAATGTTGTTTTCTTGTCTGTTGATTTTCGGCTTCTTGTTCCCTTTCAGAACTGTGACGTACAGAATCCTACCACACAGAACACTATTAGACAGCTGTTTCAATATACAGGGTGAGTCAAAAGTTGCAGTAACCCTGATTTTTTGAAAACCTTGCAGGAATTGGGAAATCTGAATATTCCTGTAATCCTGTAAGTTAGTCTATCTTTTACGATAGATACCGAACATGTCCGCAGTTATGGTTCAAACGATACAACACATTTTGTTTGGAATTACAGGCTGGACTGTTCTCCATAATGGCCAGTCATTTAATGTGTTCCACATGGTCAAGACACATTTAAAGGCGCTGAATCCAATCGCCATACACTCGCAGAAGGATTTTCGTATAACACGCTTCTTCAATGTGTTGCTGGAGATGGTGTCTGTTTCTGATTTTCTCTGCATGTACGAGTTGCTTTAAATGACCCCACAAATAAAATTCAAGTTGTGCGAGATCAGATCATCTGGGTGGCCATTTCAGAGCACCATGTCGTAACATTTTGATCTACCACTCGTAATCTTCTAAGGCGTGCTGCAGACCCCTTCATATCAGCTGACAAGGAATTTTTGAATGATTTAGTCAATTATTTTGAAGAAAATATGGGAAATAGGGAAGTGTTGAATCCCGATGTCGAGACTATCGAATCATACTGGAATAAAATTGACATTAAATTTGTTTTACCACCGATTACTGTGTCTAATATTATTAATATTTCTAGAAATATTTTAGCTTCGAAGGATATGAATGATATGGGATTTCCTGACTATATTTATAAACGGTGTATTGAAGCCCTCAAAGTGCCCTTTTGCAGTATGTTCAACCGTTCTTTAAAAGATGGAATTTACCCTTTGGCTTAGAAAACCGTCCGTATCCAACCTATACCTAAATGTCGTAATCCTAGAACGCCAGCATATTTTAGGCCAATTACTGTAATTCCATATCCTGCTAAACTTCTTGAATCTCTTGTTTCTAATTATTTGGCGTGTTTTCTACAACCTTTCTTGCCTGATGAATAGCATGGATTTCGTAAAAACCGATCAACACAAACCAATTTGGCATAAATTACACACTATTTGACCTCTAGAATGGACTGCCAAATTACGATCACGCCGCAATCTCCATGATCTGACACAGCAGGTTCACCAGGCCTCAGTAGACGTACCCCAAGACGTCTGATGATCACCTACACCTGGCGCTGGAACAATGCATTGCCGCTAGAGGCGGCGCCACAACCTACTGACAGCGCTTTCCGTTGGGACGCCCTGCACAAACGAGTGCACGAAAAATAATAGATGATATGGTCTAATTCATATGCAATTTGCAATATTTGCATACAATGGGTCAGATTACACACGATTTAGCCTCTAGAATGCACTGCCAAATTCAGGTAAACGTTATCTATATTGATTATAGGAAGGCGTTCGATAGTATTAACATAGCAGAGACGTATCGTATTAATAACATCACAGAGATTCTGCAGCCCGTATTACTGCCCTTTCTGCACACCATACCCGGCGCAGTCTTTCAGCAGGGTAACGCCAGACTACACACGGCAAACATGAGTCTGCTTGATGTCAACTGCCTGCCATGGCCCGCGAGGTACTCAGGCCTATCGCCAATTGTGCACGTGTGGGACATGGTGGGACGTCATTTACGATCACCCCGCAATCTCCATGATCTGACACAGCAGGTTCACCAGGCCTCGGCAGACCAAGAAGGCATTCACCATCTGTATGATCACCTACACCTGGGGCTGGAACAATGCATTGCCGCTAGAGGTGGTGCCACAACCTACTGACGGCACTTTCTTTTGGGAGACCCTGCTCAAACGAGTGCACGTCTTGGCTCCATAACGTAATAAGGTTGTGTTCAGATGCATCTCTTGCTGTATACCTACTTTTGGCTCATTCGGATAACTCCTTGTAGGTGGGGCAATTTCATTGCAAAGCAGCGTAGACTGAAATATTTCGTTACTTACTATAATCTGCAAAACAACATATATAATCTTTCAATTGATATTATAGACCTTTTTCAGTCGCGCATTTCGCCGCTAGATGGCAGAGCAGCGCTACTTCCGGTCGCCATTATGAGATGTTGATTTTTAGAGTTTCAGGCTAGAGAGTGTGTGGGACAAGAACGATTTCAGCACTCGCAGGCAACCCCTTATCTATTTCTAATGTTTTTAGTGCTCAGATAGGAAATCTAAACAAGCAGGGTTCATGCTGTGCCGTGTGGTAGGTTGCTCAAATAGCTATTTTTGATTGCGACAATGGAAGAAACAAGTTTGAGTTGCTCACGCGCCATTACAATATGAAGACTGCCCTTGCTTGGTGCTGTTTTCTTTATTTTTATTTCTCAAAAATAATGCAGAAAAGCTGAAATGGATGAATGCAATTGACAGTAAAAATTGTATATGTCTCAAGGAAGCCGTGTATTCGTATTATGTTCCCACAAATCGTTTCTTAAGGTTCCCACTGGCAGAAAACAAGAGAGCAGAAACAAGGGCGTATTTTTTTCTGTCTTTTTACTTTCTGCGCCTGCATGTGTCCCACATGACAAAAACTCAAAGGGATAAGATAGCAGAAGTTTTGCCCAACACAAATGGACTGCACCGAAGCCGTCGATAGATCTAAACATTCCTCACAGTTCGTTAATTCCTCATCTATCATCACATCGAATTTTTGCATTCAATTGTTGTTTATTCAATTTAATTTGATTAATTAATTAATAAATAATTAATAATTTCGCACCTCTTCTATTAGCGCTTCAACATCAATTTTCTCTCTCGGCCTCTTCACGTTTGTGAGCTGTGTGTCCGACATTTTTATTTTGTGAGAGACAGAGAGAACGTCAATGTGACGTCACTGCAGAGATCGTATTTTATCGGTTGAGCAATCGTTTCTGCCCTGCTTCTGCCACAAAAGTTGAACTCAACCCAACTCTAAAAAGCAGAAGAGACGAAAACAGGAAGTGACATCATAAAATATTTCTGCTTTGTGGTCCCTGCCGTTGTTTTTACGCATGTGGGAACCACGCTTAACTCAACCACAGTACAGGATGGATGTAACCTGAGATGAACAAGACTTGTGCTTAAGATGTCAGCTTTCAGTGTACTGGTCCGGATAAGCAACTTTTTAGCGACGGATAACTGGGAATTTACATAAGAATTTATACAGAGAGTATATGCTGTATCACCGTTAAAGCTCAGCAATACACTTTGAGCACGCAGTGGAAGGAAAATTT
>JAHWFO010024625.1:0-22067 GCA_023313115.1 Rhysida immarginata | reverse complement strand
CCGAGCGTGTTGACGTTTAGTTCTACGCTTGTGACGAGTGTGTCGTCACTCCACTTTCCTTCCCGAATTGTAAATAATTCGAGAGTGAAAGTGAGCGTTTGTGACATCGGAATTCACGATAGTGTTTGAATTCCGTGACATGCTGCTAGTGCGTTAACATTTCGTCAAGTTTTAATCTTCACTATGTTTAATGGTTAGTCTTCACTATCTGCACATCACACGATGACAGATCAAGCGACCAAGGTAAGCTTATTTCTTAATAGTAACTGGGGTGGGGGGGTGGGGGCTGGGCAGACCCGCTCCAACGAACTGATGTATACCTTCTTTTCTGTCTAGTCACAGTAAATGGCTAAATGATAGTTAAATTGATAAATATTTTGTTTACCTTGGTCGCATGATCAGTCATCGCGCGATGTATTTTTCACATTTTCCATCTACTCTCGAATTCTCATAAAAAGAGTTGCCATGACTTAAGTCTCAATCCTCGTATTAAAAGAAATACATAATCTATAGTCTACATATGTTTTGTGTAAAACTTGTTGAATAAAGTTTTACGAAAACTATAAGTTTACTGAAATATACAATATTTCTGCATCTCGAAATTGATGTAAATATTAATCTAACTGTTTAAATGAGCAAACATTTAACATTTTTGTATTTTGAATGAGTTTTTATCGTATCTGCGATTAAATCCGTCATTTTTGATCCGGAACAAAAGCTTAATCCAAAAGCCTCGTGCTCAAGGTGAGGCAAGCTGAATGCTCAAATCGCTGAAATTTGAGACCAACTCTGAAGAACTGCACCTTCCATTTCCTGTAGATTTGATGGTGCTGGATCCCGCTGCTTGATGGCTCGTGCGATCTCATCCCACAAATTCTCAATGGCATTGAGATCTGGCGATTGTGCAGACCAACGAAGCAAGGTAAACTCTCCGCCATGTTCTTCGAACCATCTGAGGACGATGCCAGCCTTATGACAAGAAGCATTGTCCTGCTGGAAGTATCCATCCCCATCAGAGTACACCATGAACATAACAGGATATACTTGATCTGTGACAATACGTAAGTAATCTTGGGCACGCACACGTTCGTTCAGAGGATTCAAAGGACCCAAACAATGTCAAGAAAACATCCCCCAAATCATAATACTGCCGCCACCAGCTTGAAGTGTTGTGGCGATGCAGGTTGGGTCCATGCTTTCGTGTTGTTTTCTCCATATTCTAAGCCTGCCATCTGCATGATGCATTTGAAATCGTGACCCATCGGCCCCTTTTCAGTCATCTACTGTCGAATCCTTGTGCTCCTTGGCGAACTGGAGACGTCTACTCTTGTTCAAGGCTGACAGTAGAGGCTTTCGAACTGGTCGTCGGCTTCCATAGCCTAAACGGTGTAATGAGCGGCGAACAGTTCGTTCAGAGGCGGTCACAGTTTGTCACAGTTAAGATTTGCCGCTATTTGAGGCACTGGACAACTCTGGCCAATCTCCGTTCAGCTCCAGCATTGAGGTGCCTGTGACGACCACACGCTTTGCATTGAGAGTCGTTTTTTTGCTTGGTAGTCCACTCTCTGTAAACATTAATGACTGCTGCTCTTGAACACTTCACAAGTTTAGCTATTTTGCTGATATTAGTTCTGACACTGCGCCGTCGATCATCCCGCGTTTAAACTCGGTTAAATCGCGTTTTTTGCCCATATCGTCGCAAAAATCACAGTGCAACTGATGGTTCACCTCACCTGCATTCCATTTTTATAGCTATCTAGCCCAACAGCGGCAGCGCTGTGACGCAATAGCTTATTTGCCTAAAGCTGTCAGGTGGTCATAATAATTTGGCCACTCAGTGTATATACGATGTGAATATATCGGTCTGACAAGGGAGCAGAAAAAAGGATGCTAAGATCGTCTTCAACCACATTTGGTAAACCCGAAGACGAGGTCCTGGGATTAGTGCGTCATAAATATCAGCGGCAGACAAAAAGGAGTGTCCGAGTTAGAGCCATTTTTTTTTTTCTTATTATAAGTTTATTGAGCAAATCCGAGAAAGTTCGAGGTCATTTTTCTAATGTTGTTTATCAACTCTATACTCACTGCTGCTCAAACTGCACAGGCGAAGCCTCCTCCCTTTCCAAACCAACTTGCAGCGACATACACTCTGAGGACGCTTGCGCCTCCCTTATAGGTTTCAAACCAGTTGAATTTCGCGCGCTTTGAAGATTTTCGGGGTGCTATAACCTTTCTCTAGTCTGACGTATTGAGCTAAAATTTTGGGTGAACGTACAACTTTTATACAAAATTTGATGGAAATCGGCACTTCGAGACCGGTCCTTGTGAGAGCCGATGTTAATAATGATGTTTGTAAAGTTCATGTTAGTACCGAAGGATTTATGATGCATTAAAGCGAGGCAACATGTCCTCTTGATAATCCCAACAAGATTAATGAAATCTATGCTTTCCAGTTTCTGAAGGAGAAATTTGGCAACACAAAGAAAGCTAAGAACTCCTACTATGCATTCAAATAGATTTGCCTGGACTTTGCTGATGCAAACACAGGATGAATTTCAAGAACTTCACATGCCAAAATGGGCGACTTCATCACATCATCTATCCTGCGCTTACTGTTTTTTAAGAAAAACGCGGTTCTCCGATGTATTGATATGAACGTCTTTTGAGAGAGCCAGTTGCCTGTTCAATCCTCTCAAGTTCAAGTATTCACGATATAGCCTACAATGCAGTATAGCGTCCTTCCTCCAGGAAGGATCTTTCCTGCGAAACAATCCCTCCAAAGCTTTGTATGCCATGAGCAAAGAATGCCCACTTGAAATAAAAATGACAGTACGCTATATGATGCTGTTTCTTCAAAATATAGAATTGTTAGCGGTAAAGAGAACGAAAAACTTCAACCTCCTATATCCAAACCAAATATAAGTATGACTAATTAAAGTGATATGTACTAGGTAACCACAAAAGTTCTTGCCCTTTTTATGTTGTCATAAAAGGGCGTCATAGAAGATATGCAAATGAGTGTACAGTGTGGTCCAAACTTTGTTAAGCTGTATAAATACAGGGCTGCTGGTCATTCACATCAGTCACATATCGCGCCGAAGTGACGACAAATGGAGTTATCAAAGGAGACGGTTAGGTGTTGTTTGCTTTATGACTTCAAGTCGCTGAAGGTGTCTTCCGTTTGAGGATTATGCTGTGAATGAATGCACTGCAAAGCATTGGATCCAGAAATTCAGGTCGGGAGAATTTGCCATTCCTGGTGATCCCGATAGTATTGTGTGGTCCGGTGGACTAGACGCCAAATGGTTCAATAAGAGCTGGTATCAACATCCCAACCATCACTAGGGATCTGCCCTCCCAGATTTGGATCGTGTGCAACAGGCATTGCATCAGGAGCCAGGTGAGTCGCAAAGAAGCTTTGTGTCATCCTTACTCACCACTTCTTGCTCCAACGGATTATCACCTTTTCCATTCTCTGGACAACCATCTTCGTGGAAAATCCTGCACAAATGATACAGACCTGCGAAAGCCAACACGGAATTCTTTTGAATCCAAGACTGGCAAGTTTCACATCCAAAGGATTGATCAACTGGAGAAATATTGGCAGAAGGTGTTAGATGCCAATGGCGATAACTTTGGGGACTAGCGATACGCTATGTTTTGTCTACATCATTTTGCTTTCCGGAATTAAAAACGGCAAGAATTTTTGTGGTTACCTAGTACAATCAAGTGAACAATAACGTCCGTCGCTAGGAAAAGCGTTCGATGCTCTTCGAACCATATCAGAGATTTAAACAACAGTAATTCCGATTAAATGCAATTTTATTTCATTCTTAAAAACATTTTTATAAACAATTCCATCTCTCCGTGTCTTGTAAAGTTCCATTTAAAAAAGAGCATTCATCCAGCCAATATAACAGAAGGATACTTCTCCAGTTACTGGAGAATAGATATGAAAACTATAACAGTATCTGAAATAAAAACATCCCTGCCCCATGACTTATTCATTGTTACGTAATTTTGCGCGGAAAAATCTTTAGATGAAATCATATGCCTCGGGCCCACCAGAGAGCCATATTTATCACAGCGACCAAATAATGTTGTCTTCGGGAAAAGTTCACGAAATACTCTTATCTGACGGTCCACATCACACATAGAGTCATCGGCAAAGATAAATGCAAAACTGTTATCTTCAGGAAGAGCACAACTCTTCAACTGCATCAAAACACTTCGGATATTATTTTCATCTCGATAAAAACGACTCAAGCTTATTGATGCTGCTTCCACATTTTCCCCGCAAAGAACAATCCCTCCTCCATATGGAGTCTCATGTCCTTTTCGTTCGTATTTTGGAGAAATAATGGTACGACCCCCTACGCCACCAAATGCGACCTTATACTTTTGATTCCTTAAGACTGCTAGTACGAAATTCTGCAAATCATAGTCAATGCTGTAACAAAAGAGAATCAGGCATTTCACTTTTGAATGGTGAGGAACATCGAGGAGTTTTAAAACTTCTTTGTCATTCATCGACTGATTCTTGTTGAACCGATCTAAGACGAAAGGATAAATCTCCACTCCTGGCATCTCAGGCAAAAGAAGACAACTAAAGGTAAGCCTGTCCTTAACGTTAAAACAATGGTCCGTCGAGACGCTCGTTCCACTAATACCAAGGATTCGACAATCGGGAGGTAGCTTATCGACTAAGTACCTTACCACTAGAATAAAAACAGAAAACAAATTAAAGAAATACCACAGCTTAGAATAGATGATAATATGGTGTCATGATGAGTTATTCAAAATTAAATTTACTCCCAAAAACTAATGAGAAACTCTTACCAGGAGCATAAGAAATACTTGATTGTCCTATGAATAAGTCATGAGGAATAAACGACTTCGCACCAAAGAGAATTGCCGTCTTCGGACGACTCGGAATTTTGCAAAGAACGCTGAAGATGTGCTCGAGTATATCTTCCTTGGGTTCCCTATTCGGTTGTTCCGTCCAAAATATCCAAGAACGTTGATGCCGATTCTTTTTAGTCCATTCGCATGCCCTATTCCAGGTTTTACACACCATTGCACAGCTGTTCACATCCTTCATTGGTAGATAGCTGAAGATCTCCTCTATAATTAAAGGGATCTGACTGATTCGGTGAATTGTTTGATCCTCCGATGAGACAGTCGCGTCCACATGTTGAACATCGGGCGTTTTTAGCCTACGAACGGATTCCTCTCCTGCAATATTAAATAAATTGTAGATAAGATGGGTGTCCCATAATGCAATCATTTCTAGATCACACAAGGCTTCCAATCTATGCTGCAAGATTAATTAAACAAATATTACTGAAGAATTAATTGAATTTATGAGACGTCATACAAAAAAAAACATTGTGTTTGGCTATTCTCCTTAGTAGATCATCAGTTTTCTTTAAAAATTGTTTTACGATATTAAAGTATTGTATTCATTTGCAGAAGAGAAAGAGCAAGTGCTTTGCGCATCTCAGGAGGAGTTGGTGGAACCAATGTCGCTTCTAACCATAACAAGAGCCGATTGATAACATTGAACGTAATTCCATTCACATTCAGCGGCGTCCGCTATATAAATCGTTTCTCGAAAATAAAATTTTTGAAAATAACTACTACACATAGCGGAGGAATAGCAAATCAAGCGAATAGAAATAAATAGTAAAGGTGCTTAAAAGTAAAGTTGAGCACTAACGAGAATTTGTTTGGTTATTGGATGTATGGTTAACTGCATATATTGTCATGTTTCGAACACCCAATTTACACGCTGATGAAGGTGACAGTATCTCTGTATTAAAGATATCGTCTTTGGAATTGTGGTTCGCCTTTTATTATTTAGGTTGTTAGTTGGAACAATTAAAAAGTCCAGTCATCCCGTCTCTGTATTACTTAGAATTCTGCGTAATGAGTTTAGTTAGTTACCACCATTTTACTTGTTCTGTTTCAGTTACGTATCCTACTCATAGTTCCAAATCATTTTCATTTGGACTCCAGAGGAAATTCAGGAAGGAGCATTGGTCCAAACTCACAAACGAAAATATGTTTTTTACAAATTCAATGTAAAAAGCACTATATATAAATATTTTGCATAACCAAAAAATGTTCTTAGTTGCAGAAGAAGCGAAATCTAGAGTAAATGTCACCAACCTCTTTCCGTTGCTACTCTTTTTTTCTTATTTAATTTCCTCTGAAAGTCTTGATCAACGGAGAGTTTTCTCTTTGGAGCCATAATATCTAAAGAAATTAGAGATAAGAAAGTTAGCGTTTGCCGTTCAAAGAAATTAATCGGTAATCAATAAAAAATATTTCTAGTTTTCCTGCTGAGAAGTATCAGTTGAAACTAGTTTAATCTTCTTGAAACTAAAAGAGACAACACTTACCAAGTTAGTTGAGAACAGTAAAACAAGATGATGTGCCACTCCGTGTGTTACAAGGGAATCACGAACTTTTGCCACTGATGTACTCTTCTTTGTGTGTGGATTAACACCAAACTGATGTGCGCTATATATTAGAAGACAGTGGCCAATCACTGACATTGCTCACTTATGAGCCACCGGAATCTTACTGATTGGCCCTAAGGCGAAAGCCAATGATAAAAAATTGACGTAGATTGGATGTAAAAATGATGATATCGAGAATTGTAACTTTCTTCTTTCATGCAATGGATGAGCTTTTTGGGTACATCTTATTAAGTAATATTGAATAATTATCTGAATATCATGTTTGGTCACATGATGGCTAATATTATAATACTTAGTTTTGCTATTTCGGATATTTGTAGTCCTTCTAGACGATCATCCTTTTTAGTCACGAAATGCTGTTTCTGCAAATCAGCAGAGTTGAGCTTCATCTTGGACATTAGTTATAAAATTGCCATTGGTCGCTAAATGTTGTGGAATGTTCATTGCATGTTTTTTCTGTAAGGCTCGATTCATGCACCATACTCTAATTGTCCTTGGTTGGAAATTTCTTCACACTCTACTTTCAACTCTCCACCGCGGTTCAGGTACGCGGTTCTCCTAGAACTATGCCATTATTCTGAAGAATTTCCAATCTTGTTTAAGCCCCTTTAATTGTAAAGTTAAGTAAAACAAGATATTATATAAGATACGTTATATTATATAGAATAGGACAAAGAGTCAATCAATTATATGGACGATTCCACTTTTTATGCGGAGCCCCAATTTAGACAATCCAAAATAGGGAAAGCGCGGACCTATTGGAGGTAGGTGATGACTAGTGATGACATCATCCGGTCTGGATTGTTTTTGCCAATTTCAGTGTTTACAAACCGTGTCTTCACATACATTTGGCCGACCAGGTGATTTTCTTTTACAGAGGCATTCTGAAGCTGAAGTCTGTGCATAAAATCGCCGAATGGATATAGCAGTTGGTGGATATATTTTTGAAATTCGTTCTTAAGGGTCGTTGCACTGTTGTGACAAACTGATACGGATGAAACTCTAGCACAGCATAAGCTTTCTCAGCGCCTATCCCCATCTTGAATAACAGCTCCGGCTGTGCTCTCATGGCATATATTTGCAAAAGAAAACAGTTTTTGAGTTCTTCCATACGTTTGCAAAGTTCCATGACAATATGTCAAAAAATAAAGCTACAGTGAATTTTTTGAAATCGGGTCAATCATTTGTAATAACTCTGTATAAATTGATTTCTTTGTCTTCATTTCACGTTGAAATGATCAAGATATGCTTGTGTGTTGCCTATGAAAACCCTAACGGGCCGAAGCAAAGAGCTGAACATTCCACACCCTACTTACTGCTTGGAAGATCTTACGGGAAAAGACTGAAGCTAAAGCCTTACCGATTGCAATTGCTACAAGCCCTGACTCATAATGACAAAGCGAGAAGAATTTGAATTTTCGACACAGTTGCAAGATCTTATGGATCAGGATGGGTTTTCTGATAAACTCATCTTTAGTGATGTAGCAACATTTTCTGTGAGTGGCTCACTAAACAAACAAGTGGTCGAATCTGGGGGAGAGACAATCTCAACGCTTTCCTGCAAAATATTCGCAACTGACCAGAAGTTATTGTGTTCTGTGCAATTTCGATGTTCAAAGTTTACGGTTCCTTTTTCTTCTGCGAGAAGTCCGTTACAGGACTCGTGTACCTCGTCACGCTCGAGAATTTTCTCATTTCTAGCTGGAGACCTACCGTGTTGGCTTCATATATCAACAGGCTGGTGCTCCACCTCACTTTCATCTCCATGTTCGTTCTTTCTTAAGGTTTCCGCTAAAACCTTGTCATCATCTAAAACCCTAGTACACTGGTGGACAAAAATTTGGGCTAAGTGTGTTTTCTAAGATAGCAATTATTTAGAGATTTTATTGTTATGACACCTTTTTTCTTACTATTGAATATATCAAAATTGACAATTGATTAATTGATCTTTTAATTTGTTTTTAAGTTTCATCCAAATAATGCAAATTACACCGGTCAAAATTTTGGAGTAACAGGTAAATAATCATCAAGATATCTAAAAGTAAATGAAATTAATATGAAATCAGACCGCTATTTGACTTTAAAACTTGAAGAAGACGATTTGTCATTGATGAAAATACAATACTCATTTCCAAAAAAGTTGGGACAGTGCAAAATATATAGAAAAAACAAAAAGGGATGATGTAACAAAACTTTCTCGCTAATACAAAATAGCAGATACGTTTATGAAATGACATAAATATATTGTGTGCACAACATTTTGTATCGTAGCCAGGACGTTCATTTTGAATGGGGGTGTTGCAACACGCTCCAAAATAGTAGGGACATACGGTGTAGAAAGTGTCGTTAGTAGTGGAACCTTCCGAATTGTTCGGGAATAATCTAGAATTGCCCTCGGAACGATGGGTCGAGGCAATCCAGTTAGCGAAGATCATTCAAGAATTCACAAACAACGTTTTTCAGCGTGCAATAGCCAGAAGATTTAACCTGTCATCATCTATAGTACATAATATTATCAAGCGCTACCGAGATAGTGGTGAGATCACAGTTCGGAAAGGCCAAGGTAGAAAACCTATTCTGAATGCTCGAGCTCTTCGGATCCTCCGAAGTCACTGCGTCATGCATAGGAATGCTGCGATTACGGACATAGCCACGTGGGCCCGCGATTTCTTCGGGAAGCCATTATCGTTGAATACTGTACGCCAGTGCATCCACAAATGCAAACTTAAGTTATACTGTGCACATCGGAAGCCATACATCAATAAAGAGCGAAATGTAGCTACTGAGCTCTATTCATCGATGTATGAATACAGCAATCAGATTTTTCATTGCAATATTATAGCATTTTTTGAAAATTTGCAACTGAGGGGAGCAGAGAAGCATTCCAACTTAACAAAATGCTGCTTTTGAAAAGATCATTCAATCAGTTTACGACGAAAATGCCATAACTCAATCCTTTTACCTTGATGGACCTGGTGATCTTGAAAAGCCTATCTTTATAGAGTTTTAATGAATTTCATCCAAGGAAATGGAGATAAAGTCATCCCACGTGCTACCACTGGAATGATTTCAACACTCATGAAAGACGGTTTCAAGTTGCCAATTCCATTGCTTGCAAACTCAACATCCAAACTTTAACCATCGTCTCTTCAAGGAAAAGTTGTTTTAGGATCAATGAAGTAACAATGTTAACAAAACACAGATGATTTGTATCGTTAATTTCTTGAGAGATGGCGTTCAAAATGATCCGACTAAACGAGGCAAGCAATTTAGAAATAAGGTGATAGTCACTGGAGGTGATTTTCGACAATGCTTACCAATATTTCCAAGAGGAACGGTAAAAAAAGTTATTGAAGCATGCATCAAATCTTTATATTTATAGCAACATTCATTATATAAAACTTTTTCTGATATCTAATATGAGAAGTGCACATCAAGACGATTTCAGTGAGTGGCTTCTTACAATTTGTTCTGGAAATTTTTCAAGAATTGAAAACTTTGATCGTGATTAAATTGAATTCCAAAATTGAATTTTCAAAACTTAAATTCTAAATGAAAAGATTCCTTCACCTGAGACTGATATAATTTCTAAAAGTTTTGGAGATGATGTAGAATCAATCTCATCTGATGATTTATCAAATCGAGTAATCTTATGCCATACAAATATCGCTGCTTTCACAATGAACAACGAAATTATAGAACGGAAGAAAATTTACATTCAAAAGTAATGACTCAGTGGTAGCAGATCCAAATGATCAACTCCATTCATTGACTCCATAAGGAGTTCGACCACATATACCTTTACATAAACATAGGAATGATTGCCATGTTAATAATAAAAATTTGACCCCAAAAAAATAATTTTGCAATATGGAACTCGCTTAATATTAATATGGCCTGATCCTGTAAATAATATACTAAATGAGCTAATGGTGTATAAGATGATCACTGTCCGTACTTAGAAATGTCATAGAACTAGAAAATGGAATATGGTTGTACAGGCAATTGGTAATGCATATCGTAAATTAATAAATAGAAAAATCATTATTGAATGGGAGACCTGTTATGAGATAAAGGATAATCAGGTACTTAAATGCTTTAACTGTGCCAAATATGGTCATACAGAGTAGTAATTCAGTGCTAAAATGTGCTGGTAGACACATGCCTGAAGTGTACAAATATATAAATTATTTGAAATAATGAAATTCGTAGTATTAAATAAACCATTAAGGAATGACATAACCAAGCACCGAAATGCGTCGGTGCGAGAAATAATTATACATGAAGATGTTCCCTAACATAGCTACAAATATTGAGGACGGACAGTTACTTTGGGAACGTACAATTCCTGCACCAAAGAATGAGAATGTAATTAAAAAAAGCGGCATCCTTTTGCAAGAGTTGCCAAGATCTTGCATTACTTATAAATCTATTATGAACCATGAGCAAGCTGAAAACTAACCTACAGAATTTTAAATTCATTGGAACCCACCTGGCATACCACCACATAAGTTCTATTTGAAAATATGGCCAGTAATAATATTGAGAAATTTGGTAACCCCCAAATTATGCAATGGTACTAGACTGTCACTAATTTTATGCCCATTATCACCCAGATAACAATTATCTAGGTTACAATTTCCTGTGTGATTTGTTTTCGCAATGACGATTAAAAAGGCACATGGGCAATCTCTTTATGATCCCAATGGCCTGGCAAAAACTTGTGTGCCCGAAGGCATTCGAGTAACATATTCTGTCAAAATGATGGGCCTTCATGCATAACTAACGTTTATTAAATTTTTGTAAATAACTGAACAATTTTGTATCTAATATATTCTCTTGTCATATAATTTCTAATTTTCTTAAACTAATTTTTCTAATTTTTGTGAAATTCTATATGTACTAATAATAGCACGTACATATAGCGGGCGAAGCGCAGGTAACCAGCTAGCTATAAAAAAATGGCTTTTAGTAATCAAGAATCAACTCATTAACTTACTGGTTTTGTGAGCCAGTTAACTCTTACTTTATTTAATTACAACTTGTCAGTATCTCTTACCTTTGTTTATTGAATTTTGTCCAACCAATATTTTTTTATATATGAAAAGTCTCTCTCATTCTGATTGCGACTAGTTTTGTCGTGACAATGCCATTCATATTATGATGCTTTTTTCCCGCTTATTATGAAAATAAATGGGAACGGTCCTAAGATTGAAAAATATTTCTAGACGTTATTCACAATAACGTATTGTTATTTTCAAATAACGCAATTACTGGAAATTTATTTCTCGAATATGAATGGCATTATCATGCAATAAATTATTACTTAAACTTTAAGAAAAGTTTCCGTTTTTTCCTGTTTCTTGCCATAGACTTACACACGCTCTGAAAAATGAAGCCGACTAGCATCCTGGTAAATAGTATAACTGTTTTATATCCAAATATTATTATTGTCATTATATTTCTATTAAAATTTATTATTTTATGATTTCTCTTTGAGCACATAATTTTATTTATTTAAAGCTCATTGTTCATTTAGGTTTTCCTTACTTTGTGTAGCGTCTGCATTTTGATCCTGGGAGTGATGAAATTAAGCGCTGGCCGCGCGAGATTGATAGATGACAGCAATTCAGCGGTAAATTCGTTGTCAGTTAAGACGAGAAGTCTCAGCGAGATTTGTCCGCAGTACACGTGTTTTGACTCTTCTCTTAGAATATGTCGTCATTGTTACCCTTTTCATTAATTGCTCGAATTGAATCACTGTGAAAATCTAAGTTTTTGATTTTTATAACTAACCAATAAAATACATTTATTCTATAATTGTAATAGAAGTGTAATAGAAGTTCACTTTCCAATTAAAAATACTTATCTTACTTACTTACTTACTTTTCAAACCCGCTTATCCGTTAGGGTCGCGGGGGCAGCAGCCCTATGGAGGATCTCCAGCGATCGCGATCTTCCGCCATCAGGCGCATGTCCTCCCTGGTAATATCCAAGCGACTCGAACCCAGCTTCTCCAGGTAGTCTAGCCACCTGGTTCTAGGCCGACCCCTTGGTCTCTTACCCACCGGCTTGGAAAATAACAACTGCCTAGGAAGACTAGTTTGCGGCATCCGAATCACGTGGCCATACCAGCGCAACTGAGACCTCTCAATGCGGAGAAGTAGCGGCTCAACACCTAAAGATTCCCTTATTGTATTGCTGTACACTCTATCTAGTAGGGTAACACCTGCAACACCTCTCAGAAATCTCATTTCGGCCGCTTGTACCCGCGATCGCACTCTTTCGGTCATTACCCAAGCCTCATGACCATAGGTGAGAATGGGGACAAAGATGGATTTGAAGATGGAGAGCTTAGCTTTGTTACTCAGCTCGCGTTTCGTTACCACGGATCGCCACAGTTCACGTCTGACACAGCTTGCTGCACCGATCCGAGCATCCAATTCCTTCTCCTGCCGTCCATCACTCGTGAATGCAATCCCGAGATACTTGAATTTCTCCACCTGTCTCAATGAGGCTCCACTAACATGGAGAGCGCACTGAGCAGGCTGTCTTGAAAGGACCAGAACCTCGGTTTTAGCCACACTGATCTTCATCCCAGCTTCTTCACATTTGGCTGCAAGCCGGTCTAGTGCATGCTGAAGGTTCGTGCGAGAAGACCCAAGGAGGACAAGGTCGTCAGCAAAGAGCAACCTCTCCACCAGGCAGTCGCCCACACAAACACGCTCATCGCCTCGGCTGCCCCTGTCTATCCAGTCCATAAAGATAATGAACAAGATGGGCGACAGTACGCACCCTTGGCGGAGTCCAACACCCACGGTGAACGGTCTTGACTTAATGCCATTTATCCGGACACACATCTCAGAGCTTTCGTACAGAGACATGATAGCAACCAGTAATTGCCCATCCACTCCATACTCTTGCAACACTTGCCAGAGCTTCTCCCGAGGAACTCTGTCATATGCTTTTTCGAGGTCCACAAAGCAAGCGTAGACCTCTTTTGCATACTCCCAGGATTTCTCAAAGATTTGCCTTAGAGCAAAGATGTGATCCGTCGTGCTTCGGCCAGGTCGGAAACCACACTGCTCCCCCGACAGTTTGGAGTCGACTATTTCTCGACTTCTCTTCTCCAGACACTTAGCGTACACTTTCCCAGGAATGCTGAGCAAAGAGATGCCTCGATAGTTGTTGCAATCTCTCTGGTCTCCCTTTTTGAAGATAGGGATCACAATTCCTGTCTGCCATTGCTTAGGGGCCTGTCCAGATATCCAAGCAACCTGACACACTCGAGTCAGCCACAGGATACCATCCTGATTTAAGGCCTTTAACATCTCGGACCGGATACCATACTTATCTTTTTCTTCAATTTCAAATAGTCAATTATTTTATATACCGGGTGAATGAAAAGTCCCGAACAGTCTAATATCTCGAAAAATACATGTTTTGTAAAAAAAGAAAGAATATATTTCAAATATTTTTGAATGCCATTTAATGGTGCAAAAATTAGCCCCTGCACTCCTCGTAGGGGGCAGGGTATAGGCAAATTTGAAATTTCAAATGAGATCCTAATTTTTTTTTTGCAGATTCGAACTCTACGGAAAACATTACATTAATTTTAACCAAAAAATATATTTTAAATCTTGTGTAGTTTTAATCACAAGAATTACAAGAAAAAATATGTAATTTGACTGTCTCCGGAAAAAACTTTAGATCTAAGGGAAAAAATGCTTGTCCATTATTATGAATACTGCACTCAAAGTAATTAGTCTCCTTCATTAGGAATACCCATGACTATGCAAATCCGTTGGGATAGCCATTACTACGTATCAATTGGTCACGTGATAGTCGGAACCAACCGATATAGTTTGACCAAATGATCTGAGCGACTTCCAGCGCGGGATGATAATTTGTGCCCGGCGAGGTAACCTGAGAGTTTCTGAAACCGCACGTCTTCTAGGCTTTTCCCGAACAACCAGTTCAAGGGTTTACTATGACGGGTTAAACAATCAAAAACAACCAGCCAGAGATAAGCCTGTGGTCGCAAACGGCTCGTCGATCCAAGGGGTGAACGTAGGATAAGAATGCTTGTTTGTGCGAATAAAAACGTCACGACTCGTCAACTAACCATTTGTGAACCAACTACACGCCGTACTTGGCAAAGATGGGCTACATCAGCCGACGGCTAGTCTGGGTACCTTTGATCTCTAAGGAGAGGGGGTAGGGGGGGCAAAGAAAGGAGAAAGAGAGATTTGTAACGCCCAAAACCGGCCGTTACAATGTAACAATGTATGAAATTTAAGCGCTCAGACTTTGAGTAGAGGTGGTGTTGGGTGTTGGCGCTGTTCCTAGAAAGAAAGCTTGAGCACTGAAACGTCATACATTGTTACACCATCATAAAAAGGCATTGTTAATCGTATTTCTGCAACGCCACCTAAAAACAAAGACTGATTACTGCGTCATCAAACCATGGTTGACAATCCAATCATCATTGTTTAAAAGAAACGAAAATAAACCTGTTGTAATCAGTGTTTTTTATCTTTTTGAAACAATGAAAATTGGATTTTCAGCCCTCGTTTGATGACGCAGTCAGCAAGCAGTGAGCAGGCCTTTGTTTTTTAGGTGGCGTTGATTTCTACCAATAATAACTTCTTATGATTTCTACCAATACTAGGAGTTGTTAGACATTGTTAATTTTATTTTGCAAGAATGCCTAACAATTGAAATCGGAAATTTTTGGACACGCCCTGTCAAGCTCTTATTGAACATCATATAAAGCACCATATAAAGAAAGTATAGACAATCATTGTTGCATGCAGCCATTTTGTTTTGAAAATGTTCTGCAGTAAATTTGAACTTGAAGATTGAACACTTACTATTTTAAAAAAATTTAGAGGGGAGATTGACAGGGCGTGTCCAATTTAATTTCCGTCCATTCAACAATTGTCCATACTTTTTTTATATAGTGCTATACTTCTTACAAGAGGCTGGATGGCAGAATGATATCTCGTGATTATTTCTCTCAATTTTATATCTTCTGGCTTGGAAGCTCTGCACATTTACCAATAAAAAGTGCTGAGATAACATCATCTAGAAGTCATTGTTGAGGCACACTGACAACAATGCTAAACATTTAAAATACAACTAAATGATGAAAATAGCAAGTAATAAAACAAACTTTAACAAAATTATTCAGCAGAAGTAAATTAATTAATATTCAACTGACTCCTTGACGTAACACAGGACAAATGATGACGTACTATGGAGAAAAACGTAGCCAACGAAAAAGACAGGCCTGGGCCAACACCCAACACCTCCTAGAAAGAAAGCCTATGCACTAAAAACTTCATACATTATTACATGATCATAAGAAGTCATAAATTAGAACTTATTATTGGTAGAAATACGATTAACAATGCCTTTTTATGATGATGTAACAATGTATGAATTTTCAGTGCATAGGCTTTCTTTATAGGAGGTGTTGTAACACCACCTAAAGAGAAAGCTTGAGCGCGGAAACGTCATACATTGTTAAAACGTCATAGGTAGACATCTTTGATCGCATTTCTACCAATAATAAGTCCTGATTTATGACTATAAAGGTATGATGATGTAACAATGTATGATATTTTCGCGCTCAGGCTTTGAATAGAGGCAACACCACCTAGACAGAAGGCTTGCGCACAGAAACTTCATGCATTGTTACATCACACTAAAGCAGCTATTGTTAATCGTATTTCTACAACGCCTCCTAGCAACGCCACCTAAAAAACAAAGCCTAGTAACTGCGTCAGCCCTGGTTTGATGACGCAGTCCACAGGCAGTGAGAAGGCTTTGTTTTTTAGGTGGCGTTGCTCCTAGACAGAAGGCCTGCGCACAGAAACTTACATCATCATCAAACGGCCAAATTTAGGGCTTATTATTGGTAGAATTACGATTAACAATAGCCGTTTTTGTGTGATGTAACAATATATGACGTTTCTGTGCGCAGGCCTTCTGTCTAGGTGGTGTTGATTTCTACCAGTAATATGCTTTAAATTTGGCCGTTTGATGATGATGTAACAAATATATACAGTTTCTGTGCGCAGGCTTTCTGTCTAGGTGGTGTTGCCTGGGTACTCAAAAGCCACCTGACCATACTAGTTTGAACAACAATCCAACCTTCATTGTTTCTAACACACGAAAAAAAGATGATTGTTAAAATCTAAGATGAAGACAATGAAGGATTGGTTGTTGCTCAGACTACTATGGCAACGCCTCTTTATAGGAGGCGTTGGCTATGGTCAGATGACTTTGGAGTGCCCAGGCACAGTCTACTTGATACTAACAGGCTATTCCACTGAGGCAGAAAACAATAAGAATAAAGTCAGCCAGTACCATCGTAAATAAACGGTAGAGGGCGCCAGTTTTCTCCCTATACCTGCATAAAACTGCTTATGTTTACGCTTTTATCAACTTGCTTTTCTGCAGGTTTGTGTATCCATCAAATCTTGTAACCAATATTAAACCAACTTCCCGATAAGCTAGAGAATTGAAATTTGATACACCTACACAGAACCGATGACAATGCATGTTAAAGGAAACATTTTTCAAATCGGTTCACTGGTTCGTGTTCTAGGACACCAATTCATTTCAGTCGTCTCAACATTAGTCGGAGGAACGATTGTTATACGAATTGCTTAAATGTTTCGCCCAAACAATTAGTTTTTCAAATTGTTGACGCCGGCTTGAAGAGATATAATAATATAACATTATTAAAGCGTTATTTCCTGTTATCTTGTTTAATAGTAAACTAGCAGTGGTACCCGGCGTTGCCCGGGATAATTTAGAATGATTTGGAATAGCATAGGATGACTTTGACCTTTAGAATTTCTCCTGCGCGAAAGTCTTATTGTTCAGGTAACATATTGATAAATTTTAGTCATGTTTAAACCACGAGATAATTATCAAAATAGTCAAAATTAAATTAAAACAACTAACCTGTTTTATATCATAGAAACTCGGTTGAAAAAGGTTGTCAATTTAACTCAAGGGGCCATCCTGAGCAAAATAGGTTTTTTCTCGAATTTGAAATTCAAACCCATTTATTTAGCTCATTGTGGATATTTTTTTCTGAAAGTTCTTTATGAACAGTCCAATACTTCATATAATTTCTTTATACACTAAATTTGATGTTACGCCTTCAGGTTGTAAAATTACCAATTTTTTGGCACAGCTATAATTAATTGGCCATGGGAAAATAGCCTTGCCAACCATATCAAGAGTCTGTACCTTATTTATTGTCACGGCAAAGGAATATTTTACGAGGAATTGGACTCGTTTGAAATTGAAATGTATGAGCGAAATCATGGAATAAATACTGTCTCCCCTTGACCAATATGCCAGTAATAATGGTTGCCACAGTAATGTTCCTTTGCAAGGATTGTACATTTTAGGCGGACGAAGATTTCTCAGAAGCATTATTGGGGTTTGGCAAAAAATTTCTTCCTGTGGTGTTGTTAGAACATCAAAATGACCATATTGTGTGATCTATCATTCATCTCATATTCCAACAAAGCGCCACATAGCTTCGCTTGCACTAACATATTTTGATTCTATGAAAGATTTGATTTCATTATTTAACAATTGTCTTTCTACTGCCATTAGCCATTAGAACAATCTTTGCACAATCATCATAGCCTTTCCAAAAATACTTATAGATATTAATAATTGTCTGTTAAGATGTGCAAACTTCAACATTGATATGTATCGTAAACGCAAAATTCTGCTGTATGTAACGACAAATGTGCTATCAACTTCAACACTTTTTTCTGGCCTTCAACCTAATAAGTTGACTACTGTTGTCATCGCAAAGTCTTTTTGGATTAATTTTTCTTACACTCTCTACTTTCCATACATGGAGAATTTGGATTAATTTGACCGCAAGGTCCATGAATCATACATCTTGTAACAATCTCAGACAATTTTGAATCACTTTCTAGATCTGGAATTTCGGCACATACTACTCGATCGATAGATGCTGCAGTTTTGAATTCACAAGCATCATAAACTGTGATAAAAATGTGTAAATGAGGCCATCCTCTTTTTTGAAACGACTCAATTGTATAAACATAGCCAACACTTATTCCCAGGATGCTTTATTTTACGTTAATTCATCCATCAAAGATTTCAACTTTAAGTTTCATATAAATTATAATTATTACCTTGTATAAATTCACCAATAATAATAAAAACAGACTAATAAATTTTTCTTTTCACTTGATTGTATATCAACAAAACACAGAACAAATTAAACGTTAAAATTTTTTTTATTTAAGACCATATTTTATAAGAAATTCAAATCCATATATATTATATAAATAAGAACGTTGTCCTTAAATTAAACTTGGAACGTTTGTCCTTTCATAACTCAGAAACTACTCAAGGAATCTCCAAGAAATTTTCCATGTACGTTGTAGTGCCACTGTGCTTTCAGTACAGTACTTTTTATACTGTATTTATATCATTTTTTAAAGTTATTCTTATTTTTCGAAAAGTTGAATTGTTTTCAAACGATGTCACTAGATGGCACGTTCTTACGAGTTGTGAGATATATTACATGCCATATCTTAGGATTGAAAGTTCCAATGGTACCATATCGTAATACATGTCACCATTAGGCACATGTTACTAAACCAATAACCATTATCATTATTTGCTCGTGTAATTATTTCATTTCTATTCATTGTGTTAAAAATTAATATACAGAAAGGAAAGAAAATTATTATCCATATTAAAGAGAAAACATTCAGTAAGGCCAGGCCTCAATGCAGTAATGCGAATTCACTTTAATGAGGTTGCAATACTATCTTATTGAAAACTTGAATAGCCTTTTTGTTTTTAAAGCATGTCATTAGATAGCGAGGCCAAACGGGGCACTTACGTTGCACAAGCGACAAATTGCATTGTTAAGTTTGAGAAGTAGCCAAATTCATGCATTAGAGGGGACTGAAATTGCTTCTCCCATAAATACAGCAATCCAATTATTGACTACAAAACAGAATTTGCGCATGTGCACAGGGGATTAAATGACCGTGCTAAAATTGTAACTTTAATTTGACATATTAATATTATTTTCTTAACTAATTTCGTTTATAGAAGCAAAATTACTATATAATGATAAGAGACCATAGCTTAAATTTCAGCATCAATAATGCAAAATTTCATCATACAAGCCAATGACATATATTGAAGATAGACCTGGAAACCTGCCATCATACTTGAAGTGGGAAGGTACGTATTTTCAATTTATGGTTGTGGAAAGTGATTGCTGATCCTTTTTTGTGTCTATTTGTACGGTTGTACGCGGAAACTTTGAGGAATGGCTTTGAATTAATCGGGACCAAAATCGTCAAAAACAAAGAAGCCACACACCTAACAACATCACGGCTCACTCCTGTCCAAAACTGCCGCGGCTTCAATTGGCTTTACTTTGGTGGCGATGTTAACAATAGGATTCGGAATCTCCCTTTAATATACGTCATTGGAAGAAACAGCCCGAGCAATGCCCAATAGGCATATCAGCTAGACTTTTTTGCTTACTCCCGCGTGTCCAGCTGTCGAAATCTACATGTTTTTGTGCCACATGGGAAGACATACAACGCTTTTACCGAAATGGACTTGAAAGCACAACTACGTGACAATCCATGCCCAGTTTGCCTGTTTAGCTGATTTATTTATCTTATTTTTTTCACTATTTACTTTTGTACATATAATTTGATTTTCTTTTGTTCTCAGTTCATTATTCATAAATCACCATTTTTGGCTTAAAATGATTATGAAAGGTTTTGGTATCTCATTAATTGCATTTCTTTCATACTTTGCTAATCATAGTTCAATTTATAACATAACAAACAATCGTTAAAAAATTACTCAACGCATCTTTTCCACCCATGCGAAGCCGGGTAATATAGCTAGTTATGACATAAATATGGTACTCTTGAAATTTCCAAAAAAGGCTATAATTTTGCAATGAAAAATCTGATTGATACGTCGTTAAATAGAGCCAATTAGATACTACATTTCGCTCTTTATTTTGTCGAGATATCTTAAAAACTTCTTTTTTGAAAATTTCAAGAGTACCTACCATCTTAATACTTATAACTTCCGTTTGCATCATAAGAAATTGAATTTCGTATAATATATGGTCTTAAATAAAAACATTTTTTTAAATTGATAAAATGTGAAATATGTCTCAAAAATCGATTATCTTAACTAAGCCTGAAGTCAATTTTTATGAACTTAAGAACTTTAATAGCCTATTCTCATCTCAACCTATAGAACAATTTTGTTTCATGAAGATAACTCAATAGTTTGGTCAGGAGTGACGGAAAGTTAATGATGACGGACAGAATAACGTTTAGGGATTGAAATAATTAACGTTTCATTTAAGAATGAAATGAAATTGAAATTGGAATTGAACTTGAACTTGAACAACGCTAGGTACTTTATAACCATCGAACCTGATAGATGTAGGCAGATTGTATGAAATACACTACTGTTTATAAAAATCGCAACACCCTGATGCAATTGCCCAATCTGCATTAAATTTGGAGCATTTGCATATCATGGGTCAGAAAAGAAACCATTAGATTTTCAGGTCAATACAATGCGTTTTATTGTCACATTAGTATCGGGCGAAACCACCGTGGGATGCAATTACAGCCTCTAAACGTCGTGGCATTGAGTCAAACAAGCTCTGAATAAGGGCCTGGGGAATGTCCTGCCATGCTCTGTCTAAACGGGTATACAGTTCATCCACAGTTGCCGCTGCAGGAGTCTGACGAGCCAATCGATGGGCAACCCTGTCCCACACATGTTCGATTCGTGAACGAGCAGGCCAGGGGAACAAGGGCGTCTGATGTGCTTGGAAAAAGGCGAGGACATTTCTGGCCACATGCGGTCGGGCATTGCCCTGTTGGAATACAGCGCCTGGAAGGTTCTGCAGGAAGGGGATGACCTCGGGTTGCACAACTTCCCTGATGTACCGGTCACTGTTCAGATTGACATGGATTCTGATCAGACGGGAACGGCCATGGTAACTGATTGCGCCCCACACCATCACCCCTGGCGTTTGTCCTGAATGACGCTGCAGGATGCATTCTGGAAGGTCGCGCTCGCCACGATGTCTTCTGACTCGTATCCTGCCGTCATGGTGCTGCAAGTTAAACCTTGACTCATCCGAAAACACAACTTGTTGCCATTCAGCTTGCCACTGTTGGTGTTGATGGGCCCATTGCAACCTGAGGCGCCGGTGGTTTTGAGTCAAAGGAATCCGCAACAATGGTACTCGTGCCATCAATCCTCTGGAAATCAAACGGCGTCGTACAGTGCTAGCAGACATTGTCCTGCCTACTGTAGCACCCACTGTAGTGCTAGCACACTGTGGAAGTGGCTGGGTCTTCCTGAGCCTGGTCTTGGGTGTGCCCTATTCTCTTCGCTCCACTGCCTCCATGCACGCATAACTGTCGTTGCATTACGTCCTACAGGAGCAGCAATGTCACGATACGACCATCCCGCTTCACGCAGCGCAATTATGCGTCCTCT
>JAHWFO010024624.1:1492-19077 GCA_023313115.1 Rhysida immarginata | reverse complement strand
CCCTAAGTAAACTAATGAGCAGGCTGGGACGTAGTAAAAAATTTTTATAATAAGGAATTAAAAAAAACCCAAACCTCAAATAGAAATTAAAATTCTATGTTAAAATTTCAGAAAAAAAAGGCAAGCAAATACGTTTAGCCCTTGTCAGGCACAAAAATTTATTTACAAACAGACTCCGAAAAAAAAATATCTATATAGTTAACAAGGTTATGTTCCTACAATTTCTTCATAAGCTCTTCTCACATTGCGGAATACGTCTCTTGAATACTGTTGACAAGGGTAAGGTAAGAAAAACAAAATTAAATAAACAAAAATATAATTGATAAGTAAGAACAACAAGTTATGACGCACAATGCGAAACTCTTTAGAGAGACATTCGGATTTGGCTCAGCAAAAGGTAGGTTTACTTACGAACGACCGAATCTGCTTTTACCGTTAGGGATACTCGTTAAATAAGTAAGACGCCAGAATTTCTTTATTTTTCCTTTTCTCTTATCTCTTTATTTCCTTTAACTGGCCAGATAATTCTTTACATAAGGCAAACCTTAAACAATGTTATGAATGAATACTGAGCACAAACCCGATATGCCGCTCCAAAAAAAAACAAGTTGACATTGAATCAGGTTCCGAGGATTTCTTGATCGGTGAACGGTAGAGTCATTTCTCCTGACTACATCACGAAGGGTCGGTTGATCATGTTCTTAGTCGCCATCAGTCATGAAAGGAAGCACAGGGATGGATTATCTTCTGTTGAAAGTCAAGTAGGACGCTAAATACGAAGGCGTCGTGTAGGCCTTTTGTCTGGGAGGCCTACTGTAACCCTGTTGGGGAAATAAGAAAAGTTACATCAAATACACGAAGTTACTCAAGAGTACCAAACAGAGTACTCGAGGAGTGCGGGGTTAACATTGAAATCAATCCAACTTAATCCACTGCCAATAATTCCATATCTTCAATCAGGTGTGGCAGTCGGAGCATTTCTGCCGAGTTGGTCGGAGGGGAACCATCATCGCCGGCTTGGTCTGGGTCACTGTCTTCCCGCTAGTAACCCTGCCTGGCTCCGGCATGGAGGTGGAAATCATCATTGCTGGGTTCCAAGCCGGACTCCAAGGCTAAGAACTGGGGGGAGTTGTTGCCACAGCGGGATCGGCGACCTAACTGCTTAAACCAGTTCCCAACATTTTCCATCAAACATTTCCAACAATAGGCCACGGATCGCTGGCAACGCGCGTCATGCACCACACTCGTTAAAAAAAAAACTGTAACCATAACATTGTTGAAAAAACAGCAGCAACAAAAAAAGGCTTAACGCTCGAGGCGAGAAGAACAAAATAAAATTAACAAAAAGACAAAAGGCTTAAATTATACACAAGCATAAAAAAAAAACTACAAGTCAATGCAACAATAGTTTTTCAAAAAAAAGAAAGTATTTCAAGGATAGTTTTATTAATACCAAATTCTTAAAACCAAGCATGCCAAAATATAGATCAAATTTACTCCCTCTCGTTCTAGAAACAAAAAAACTAATTCAATATCAAACGCGAATCCCACTAGTAAAAGTGGGGCGTTACAATACATACATACATACAAACATACATACATATATACATACTTAAACCACTCAAATGTTTGAGTTTCGCCCAAAGCTTGTTTTCCAAAAGCCTCCTTCCAAACTTTGTAGGTTTTACCTGCAGTTTTCTTCAGCTTTAACATCAAGAATTGCAACACGACCAACACAAAGCGTGACAAAAAAACCTCAAACTCAAAATCATGTGGATATTGGATGACCCGTTTGGCAAAAAGGGACGTACACCTCACGCCATCTGTTGGCAAAACTTCGTATCTCTTCGGTCAGAATAAAACAATTTCGGATAATTTGGGTCGCACCTGGTATACTGTACTTTTCAATCTTTATTATTAAGTAGCGGAAGAATGAAGCTACTTATTCTTTTCACAATGTCCGTCTGTCTGTCAGTCCGTCCGTCCCCTTCATAATTTCCGCACCTTTTGACGTAGAAGGTTGAAATTCAGAATGTAGCTTACCATGGGCATGTGCACCTTCACTATTTAATTTGGCTTTGATTGGCCCACTGGGGGCGGAGTTTCGGGGGCGGAAATTAGAGGGGACCAAAAGGTCTACGCATATTTGTGCATATAAAGGAGTGAAGTTCGGTATGCAGATTCCTCTAAGCAAGGTCAACTTTTCTGTTAAGATTCGACAAAATTGTCCCAATAGGGTCGGAGTTGTGAAGGTGGCAATCACTTGGTCTTAAGAAATTTATGGCAACATATAAGGCCTAATATATCATTCGATCGAAGATAATGAGAAAGAAAAGAAGATAGGGTTATTTTATATTTTCTAAATACAAGGTTCGAAAAAATCTCTTTTAATTGAAACAATGGGAGGATTAAAAAGTGCAGATAGAAGAATAAAAAAAAATGAAGATTGGTTTTGTTTGAAATTTTGATTAACAGCAAATAAGTCAACTTATGCTCAGTCGAGTGCGATACACTGAGGCGAAAAAGCAGCAGCAAAGACAGTATCAACAGTTAAAGTCAAGGCCTGGGAGAAATTCGGGGAGAAATTAAAGGCAGACTTGGTTCGGCAAACAACGTATTCTGGCAGACCGTGCGCCACCGCTGTGGAAAGAAGTCTCTTTCATCACAAACCATTAAGAGTTCATATGGGAGACTTCTAAAAACAGAGGAGAGCGTGTTGCATAGGTGGAAGAAATACTTTGCATTTCTTCTTAATCCAGTGGCAGCAACAACTGAGGCACATGAGGTGCACTTTGGAGCGGAGAATAGTCATGGTAGTATCACTGAAGCGGAAGTCAGATGGGCAATTAAGTCCCTGAAGACTGGCAAAGGTACAGGTGATGATGAAATCCGGTCCGAGATGTTAAAGGCCTTATATCAGGATGGTATCCTGTGGCTGACTCGAGTGTGTCAGGTAGCTTGGATATCTGGACAGGCCCCTAAGCAATGGCAGACAGGAATTGTGATCCCTATCTTCAAAAAGGGAGATTGGTAAGATTGCAAAAACTGTCGAGGCATCTCTTTCCTCAGCTTTCCTGGTTAAGTGTACGCTAAGTGTCTGGAGAAGAGAAGTCGGGAAATAGTCGACTCCAAATTAATGGGGGAGCAGTGTGGTTTCCGACCTGGCCAAAGCACGACGGATCACATTTTTGCTCTAAGGCAAATCTTTGAGAAATCCTGGGAGTATGCAAAAGAGGTCTACGCTTGCTTTGTGGGCCTCGAAAAAGCATATGACAGAGTTCTTCGTGAGAAGCTCTGGCAAGTGTTGCAAGAGTATGGAGTGGATGGGCAATTACTGGTTACTATCATGTCTATGTACGAAAGCTCTGAGATATGTGTCTGGATAAATGGCATTAAGTCAAAACCTATCACCGTGGGTGTTGGACTCCGCCAAGGGTGCGTACTGTCGCCCCTCTTGTGCATTATCTTTATGGACTAGATAGACAGGGGCAGTCGAGGCGATGAGCGTTTTCGCGTGGGCGGCTGTCTGGTGGAGAGGTTACTGTTTGCTGACGACCTTTTGCTCTTAGGGGGCGATGTACTGTCCGCCACTACAGTGCATCGGCTACAAATCTTTCTCACCGGAGCCTGGATCCGTTGTGAGCGGTGGGCGACAAGCTGCGGTCTGGACTACAATAAAGATAAATTTGGCTGCCTATATGACCCTCCGTACAGAGCCTTGCGAGAAAGACCACCAACCGTGCTTTTAGGGAATAAAACAGTACAGTGTACTGATTCCATCAAGTACCTTGGTTTTATACAAGATGCATGGGGAAGCTCGGTAGGCCACATACCTACCTCTGCAAAAGAGCAGCAACGATCGGAACCATTATATTTATTTTCGCAGGAAAATATTAGGGTCTTTCTATCAGGGCACGCAAGGCTCTGCTGATCAACACCATCAATCCCATGCTGCTGTACGGAGCGGAGAAATAGGGCAAAAGGGCCATCAACACGCACACAAGGAGGCGTCTCCAGACTGCCCAGCGACCTTTTTTTGTCCACGGAGGCCCTGCAGGTCATTAATGGCTGCCCACCACTTCATTTTTAGCACTCCTCCGCCATAGATTTTAGGAACACCGCACTAGCGGCTTTCTGGAGTATGAGGCCCCACGCGGATTCTCCTCCAAAGGCAGGAAGGCAAGCAGCATCGAGGTACTGTGTGATGGCAACATCAGCCCTGGCACCGACATTGAAATTTACACAGGCGGGGGTAAAACACACAAGGGTCAAACATTGGCGGTAAGACAGGAGGAGCCTTTGCTGTTCTGGGAGGCTTCACCGTGGCTCACCAACAGACCTTCAGCTTGGCACCTAATTCCTCGGTTTTTCAAGCAGAGGTGCAGGCCATTAGGGAAGCACTGACGTGGCTCAATCAATCGAAAGTCGCGCCAGTGAAGTCGGATACGGTGTTGTCAAACTCGCTGGCGGCTGTTAGAGCAATTACGAGCAACAGAGGTTCCTCCGAGCAGACCGTCGCTGCCAAGACTGCTTTGCTGCAGGCAGTCGATTTACGCAGCATAAACCCTACGATGGGTCAAATCACATGCAGGCATCCCTGTCAACAAGCTGGCTGATGTGGCCGCAAAGAAGGCGGCAATGCGGCGGTCAGCCATCTTAGGGGCTCTCTGTACAGGGAAGCTTTTAAAACATGGCAAAGGGAATGGATAGACAGGGGCAGTTATGGAGTTATGGAGTTATGACTCCACTAAGAGGAGACCCTGTTCACCAGAATCTGCCGAGGGTTTCGACCGATACAATCGGTTAGCACGCCTGAACAATTCAAATGATCACAGGCCACGGTCCCTTCTTGGACTATTTAGCGCGGTTTAAGCTCGTTACAAATACGACACTCTGCCCATGTAGATCCGGGACCCATTCCCCGAATCACCTCCTCGACGCCTGCACGCTCCCTGCAGTTCTATACGCTTGGGCGAAGCTCCACGCATCGCTTCAGCGACACAGCACCACGCGTCCATTCGCACACTCGGCTTATTTGAATACATTAATTATTAAAAAATTCGAAAAATTCTCATTGAAAGCAATTGCAGCCACAACTTTTGACTTGCTATGATAAGAGCGGTGTATGGTTTTTGTAGATTAAACCACCTCTAGGTCGTGAATTTCAGGACCAGAGAGACGGTGTTTCACCGTGGCTTCTTTCAAGCCGTTTGGTCATCGTGACTCGGTCGGCAGGGGCCCCTGCAAGCAGGTACCCCAACCCGACAAGACCTTGCCCTCTTTGGGTCTTCTCGCACGAACCTTCAGCATGCATTAGACCAGTTTGCAGCCAAATGTGAAGAAGCTGGGATGAAGATCAGTGTGACTAAAACTGAGGTTCTGGTCCTTTCAAGACAGCCTGCTCATTGCGCTCTCAATGTTAGGGGAGCCTCATTGAGTCAGGTGGAGAAATTCAAGTATCTCGGGATCGCATTCGCGAGTGATGGACGGCAGGAGAAAAAATTGGATGCTCGCATGGGTGCAACAAGCAGTGTCAGACGTGAACTGTGGCGATCCGTGGTAACGAAACGCGAGCTGGTAACAAAGCCAAGTTCTCCGTCCTCAAATCTATCTTTGTCTCAATTCTCACTATGGTCATGAGGCTTTGATATTGACCGAAAGTGTGCGATCGCGGGTACAAGCGGCTGAAATGAGATTTCTGAGAGGTGTAGCAGGTAGTACCTTACTAGATAGAGTGCACAGCAGCACAATAAGGGAGTCTTTAAGTGTTGGGCCGCTACTTCTGAGCATTGAGAGATCTTACTTGCACTGGTATGGCCACGTGGTCGGATGCCGCAAACTGCTCTTCTTATGCAGTTATTTTCCTAACCGGTGGGTACAGACTACATGGAGAATCCGAGTTCGAGTATCTTGGGTATTACTAGGGAGACTTGCGCCTGATGGCGGAAGATCGCGATCGCTGGAGAACCTCCATAGCGCTGCTGCGCCCGCGACCCTAACGGATAACCGGATTTGAAAAGTAAGTAAGAAATTTTGGCGACGACTACTAAGATCATTTTGCGAGCACAAATTTTATCTGTACGCAGCCCAGGACAAACACAAACCAACTAGAAAGTCTACACGCTAGCCCTCTCAGCCGCCTGGCCGGCTAAAAAAAAAATTGACGGAGGCTCTGGTGACTGCCAAAGCCGCGGGATTTTAAGGCGTAGAACTACTACTGTTGTATGTTATTATTGGTTACAGTTAGTGTGTATTTTTTGGCGAAAAAAAAATTAAAAAAAAAGTTACTATATTCAATTACATTACAATTTTGTGAAGAATGGGTCTGTGATATGAAAAGTAATAAACAGATGATAAAAGTTTCGGAGTTATATTTCTAGTAAATGACTGATCAATGTAAGTATTTCCCAATGTACTTAGATAGTTAGTCGGGACTATGTCTAAATTGAAATGATGTTTCATAAATTCAAATGCTCCTTCGTTTTGTTTGGCATCCATATTAAAATCGCCCATCAATATCATAGGTATATTCGCATCCACCTCAAACTCTTCATCTATTTGCTTGCAGCTGTCGGTGTATTTCTTTAATCCAGAAAACAAGAACATTTTTAAATCGAAACGTGAAGTATTTGGATGTACATATATCGAGCCCAATATAAATTTTGAAGAACCATTTAAGGTAACGTCCACTAAACATAAATAGTCAATCATTCTCCGTCTTACATTTATGTGATGCTGGACAGGTTTACAGTCTGCTACACTATTTAAATTTCTATAAATTGCCACGCCACTTGCTTTACGCTGCCCATTTGCTGTCTTAGATCGAAGAGTATTGTTCATGAATGCTTTTAATTCGAACCCTTGTATCTGAATCGGTTCGTCCTCGTACATCCAAGTTTCTCTCAATGCAAGAAAATCCAACTTTGATAATATCTCATCTGTCTCGATGTCTAGGTGATGTGCAATGCAACTCTGAACATTTAAATTTGCAACAATTATTGTAACCTGGTCTCCTGCGTCGTTAATAGTCGTAAATTTTCTAACTTGATCGACAAGGGTTTTAAGTTTATGATTTTCTAATCTGGCATATTCGTCTGTTATCTCTTTGATGGTCGGAGCTGTGGTGCCCTTGCCATGATGAAAATTGAAATCGTTCTTTTCATTTGTGATGTATAACCCATCAATAGTTTTTACTCTACTTAGTCCCACATACACCAACTGATTCTGCTGACTTTTCTCGTAGTTGTAAACAATTTCATCAAATGTTGCTCCTTGTGATTTGTGAACTGTGATTGCCCCGGCTGGTATTAACGGGAATTGTCTGCGTTTAAATTTAACAGAACCACCCAATGCAATATTGGCAGTCCGTTTGTGTATTGGCGTCCAAGTCAAGTTATTTTGAAATTCTCTCAATTTGGATAACACATGTGGCCTCGATTTAACTCTCGATAATTTACCCATCTCTTCCATCGGAAAATCAATCCACAGGCGAACAATTTTAGTAAACAAACCATTGTCGTCGTCAAAGTCAGCCTCGATTTTCCTTAGTTTGCCAATTGCTCCATTAACCAAACTATCCTGTACATTAATGTTAGTTGTGATCATATATGCCATTCCACATTTCAATTTAATTGAGTATGGCAAACCAGATGTTTCTACAACACTCATTTTATGCAACTTGTCTCTGGCACCAACTAACTCATTATTCTTATTGCAGCCTGTTATTGAATCGTCTGCTAAATTTTCGGCGTCTGGGTTTGCAATGCTCCGATCATTATAGGCATCGACGTGCAAATTTCTATGATATAGTCTTATCATTTTAGTCTGGCACATTTTCCATACACCACTCGTCGGATCTAAACCTTTCATTTATAATTTTGCGGTGTGATGCGAATTGCGGCATGTACTGTCGTGCCATTAAGATTTAAAGCTGCTTTACCAGTAGATGCGCAAGCAACGTATGTATTCCTATGCATCGAATTGTGTTCTTGAACAAACCGATTGACAGTCTCCATGATTAGTTTCAATACAAATGTCTTGCCACTGCCTGCTGGTCCTGCTAAACACATCTGTATAGGTTCACTGTCTACCGCACACAACCGATGAATGAATTCTAATACTAGTTCTCTCTGTTCTTTATTTGTTTTACGCATCAACTCACAATAAGCCTCCTTCGACATAATATTGTCTCGTTTTCTAACCGCAATTTAACCACACGGATCAGCCAGTATGTCATCGTCGTTTTCGGGCATATCTTGAAATAAATGTGTTTGAACCTCGTTTTCTCGGCAGTTATGTCTTCAGCCTCTTGTTCAAATAATTTTTGTAGCTCTGCCATTAACGCTCTAATGTCGGTATTACTCTCATATTCGCGCTTCTTAGCCAGTATGTTATCCTTGTGCTCTTCAAATATATCTTGAAATTTCATATTATCCAACACATCAACTAGTTCATTTTTGAAAGGGTAGATTAGGGTAACCAGCTCTCGTACATAATTGATCGTATCTTCCATTTCATAATCTCTATATCTTATTATTCTCGCAAAGTCTCGCTTTCGATAATTATTACCGTTGGCGTCGCCTGGTCGTCCTCGCCAAGCTCTGCATCGCATTCATTTTCGTCGTCAGCATCGGGCTTCTGTTTACGCGACTCAATCTTGGTATATCATGCTACAAAATCTGCCAAGCAAATACTCTCCAACTTTTCCGGACGCATCTCATATTTCTGAATTATGTTTCTAGTCCAAATGTCTGTGGAATCCTCATCTAGTTTTGCCAGTTGACTTCTGTTCTTTCTAGATTTTTGCCTCTCTTGTGGCCAAACAGTTGGAATGTATACAACATCGCGGCTGCTCTGACACATAGGCTGTCTCAGCAAACACCAAGCTGCCTCCTGAGCACTCCTCTCTACTGTGTTCAATAATTTCAAACTGAGCTTCTTCATTAAATCTATGAAAGTCTGCTCTGATTTCTCGTCTTGAAGCTTTAACATTTCTCTTTGTAAGTGGGATATACCTCGATTGGACTTGTTTACATATTCAACAACATACTGCGCACAAGAATACACTTCTAATATAAATTACAGGTCCATATTTGAATTTAACGTGGATGCAATCCATGGGTTGAAAGTGTTTGTCATAATTTCTGTCATACTCCGCTTAAACATAACGGTCGGCTTTCGCAGAGATGCTCTAATTATATTTAAATACATTTCATATGTCAAATTATTTTGTGTAAAGAAGTCGTCAATGGATTCGAAAACCTGTACAGCCAGTATTTGTTTTAAACGCTTCGCCGATTGCTTCATGCTTGCCTTACGAGAATGATTACTAGCCATTGGTAACAAGACTTTTGTCTCGGGCATCGGCCAATACGGTATATTAAATCGAGAAGTCGATTCTCCCCGCTTAGTACATGTGAACGTATGTTTATGAATCTGGTTCGCTATTTTGTCCTCGCCAACTTCATCTCTGTCAACGGAACACAAATAATTAAGCAATTCAACAGTCTTTGGCATATCCTCACTCACTACTTCCTTTGGATCGTTGTCTAACCATAGCAATATATGAGCAAGTGGACTTCCTCTGTGTTGAAATTCAATTCGAATGAAATGATCTATGACATGAAACTTTCCGAATGGGTTACAATTTTTTTTACTTCTAAGCAAAACCATTATTACGTCCAATAATTTCTTGAAATATATATAACATATGACTGGATCCTCATTCACCAGCGTGCTGCGCATTGAACGGCTTAATTTTTCAAATACATTTGATGCGTCCAAATCAGTTACATCTTTATAATATGAATTCAAGCGATGCAAAATACACAACAAATGTGGCCAACGTATTTCATTAACACTCATGGTTAGAAACATTGTCGGTTTGCCAAGCTGTCTGATCATTGCAAATAATTCATTTTTACATTGCTGCCAGTAAGCAACAGAGTTAGGCAGACTTTTAAGGAACGCAAAGTTCTTTTCGATACATTCATCAATGAACTGCTTACTCTCAATTTCTTTCCTTGTTACATTTTCTAAATTTCTGACACATCGAAACGAACTGCGAATACCATCGACCACTCGCAAGCGCAGTATCTCCATAACCATGTACAAAATGTGTTGAGGCGTTACTCCTCCCCTGTCCCGACGACGGATCTCACTTGTTGCCATCATGTAAGGTGTCACACGAAGCTCTGGATTGAATATACGATGCGTGCCGTAATATATTGATGGGAAAGACAACTCTTCTGCATACACATCGTATATTAGATTCATCGGCTTACAGTTCTGACCTGGAGTAATATCGAGACAATGTTCTTCATTCCACATTAATGTCTGTTGGCGTGCTGCTAATACATCTGAATCTGGACAATTATCTTCTAACTTTTCAACGTAATGATCTGCTGTATTCGTAGGTAAATTATCCAAAGCATTCCAATCAATTGTAATATTGTATTGTCTGTACAAAGGCTGTTGCTCCAAATATCGCAACCACGCATATATGACTGTCTTATTTACGCAGCCACTGAGATATACTGATTTGTGAATTAATTTCTTCTTTATGTTGACATTAAACACCTGGTCGTCTGCAATGTTACGAGGCAGTGTTTGAACAGTAGTGTTGACATCGATTGGCACATTTATTACTTGACCAATTACCGCATAGCCCTCTGCTCTCAACCTTCTTATTTGGATGAATGGCAATCGTGGAGATAATAAACGTTCACTGACTGGATCTAATGAAGGCAAGTCTGGGCGTACAGGATATCGAAAGCCATTTGAGCGAGACATGCGCGGTATTTTTCCTTTGCGCAATGACCGATCGCATGAAGTACACACTTTGAAAGTACACACATCTTCGCTCTGAAATTCAGTCTTCAACAAATCTACAATACTTATTTTGCTTTGCACACAATTTAAATCGTTTTGAAACCATAAACGATCACACACACTGCACACGTATCCAAATTCATTTTCCATAAATAATTTTGTAAATTGTTTCGTACACGAAGCACTTTCTCGATGTCTTTGCTCCTTCACATGCTGATAGTATTTCTTGTTGCTGACTGATTTCATTTTCTTTCGACTTTCAGCCATTTCAGCCTGACGTTTCCTTTTGCGTTCAGCTTGCTGTTCAGCTTTCAACTCCTTCTTCTCATTCCTAGTCCTTTCACGCTCCTCTTGTTTCCGTTGTTTATTTTCTTCCTTTAACCGTTCACGTTCTTCTTTATGTTTTTAACGTTTATTTTTCAATCGCAAATTGCGAAGATGCTTCTGATACCTGCTCGACATCGTACACACCCGAAGTCGGATAGCAAACGAACAAGATAGTAAAAGGCCTATGCATTTGCCTCTTTTTGAAGCCAAATTAGGAAATACGAATTTTAAGATTGTTATGAAATCCTGCCATCTGCTGGGGGTATCAGTTGATTTTCTATTAAAAACGTGTTTGAAAATAACAAAACATATATTATTTTAGTCATATTTATTGTTTTGTTTTAAGAAATTAACAAAACTTCAAAGTTCATTTCTTAAAATAATTAATCTGCTTAAAATAATACATATTTTATTATTTTACAACATATTTTTAATAGAAACTAGAAGCGAACCCACCCGTTTGTATAATCGGGAAATAACCCATTGGTTATTAACTCATTGTTAGATTTTTTCGTTATTGTGACAACGTCTACCGATCGCTGATTTTATATAAACCAATGACGTATATTAAAGATAGACTCTGAATCAATGACGTATATTAAAGATAGACTCCGAATTCTATTGTTAACAGCGGCAAAAAGTGAAGCAAATTGAGCCTTGATAGTTCTGGGCAGGAGTGAGCCGTGGAGTAATTAGCTGTCTGGCTGCTTTGTTTTTGAAGATCTTGGGCCTGAGGAATAAATAATTCAAAACCATTCCTCAAAGTTAAATTGCGTACAACTTTAAAAACAGACAAGAAAAAGGATCAGGAATCATTTTTCCACAAAAATAAACCAAAAGTACGTAACTAAAATGAAAATACGTAACTGAAAGACAATCGAAACGAAATTGAAATTGAGACCATGATCGAAAAATTGTTTATAAAATATAATAAAATACTCCAAATACAAAGTAAACGAAACGATAAACTTATCAGTCCGTGATCGGCGTGTGAAAGAATTATTAATCAGCTACTCTCGTGTTTAGCCATGTGTTTTGCATCATCTTCACTCATGACATGACTTTCGGCCATGACAGTTCTGGGCATGGAGCTTCCCAATTTGCTTCAAGTTACAACAATAGGATTCGGAGTCTATCTTTAATATACGTCATTGCTCCGAATCCTATTGTTAACAGCGGCAGAAAGTGAAGCAAATTGAGGCATGATAGTTCTGGGCAGGAGTGAGCCGTGGAGTGAGCTGTCTGGCTGCTTTGTTTTTGAAGATTTTGGACCCGAGGAATTATTAATTCAAAACCATTATTCAAAGTTGTTCTGCGTACAACTCTACAAACAGACAAGAAAAAGGACCAGGAATCATTTTCCACAAAAATAAATCAAAAATACGTAACTAAAATTAAAATACATAACTGAAAGACAATCGAAACGAAATTGAAATTGAAACCATGATCGAAAAATTGTTTATAAAATATAATAAAATACTTCAAATACAAAGTAAACGAAAAGATAAACTTATCAGTCCGTGATCGGCGTGTGAAAGAATTATTAATCAGTTACTCTTCTGTTTAGCCATGTCTTTTGCATCATCTTCACTCACTTTCGGCCATGACAGTTATGGGCATGGAGCTTCCCAATTTGCTTCAAGTTGCAACAATAGGATTCGGAGTCTATCTTTAATATACGTCATTGATATAAACGATGTACTGATTTCATGATATTATCTTAAAATGCTCGTGTTTCCATGTTTTTATACTTAATGCACAGGCCTTCTTTATATTAAATGCACAGGCCATTTCTCGTAGGCCGTGGTTAGCTCCAATTAGTTCCAATACACACCGCTCACGTTTATGCTGCAGAAGCGCCACTCCGTTATTACGATGGCGAGCATAAAATTCACTTAACTTTAACTTGCTGTAACTTTGGACCCAGTGGCTCATTTGGTGAACTTTTTGCTTATTATTCAAGACTCAACCTTCCTCTTTCCAACGAGATAATGATCATAGTTGTAGGATATAGTGACAGAAAGATATAGACTGAGATATGTACATCACTTTTTGAACGAAAAACCGCGTCTGAATTTTTCCTCGGCTGCACCCCTGATAGACGTAGTTCTACGTCAAAAAAGCACCAATCCAAAATTAAGTCCGGTCCTCTCTCTCCAATTTGAAAGTGGAGAGGCAGATGGTATTGCCTCTACGGAATTAAGATTTAAAAAGATGTTACAGGTGGCATTATGCTACACCGAACGTAAAAACTTGAAAACACCTCTAACGAGGCAACATGAACTTGGCCCACAGCTTTCGCTGGTCGGAAGCTAACTCCCGACATCTACCCGCTTTGGCCACCCGGGTAGTCACAAATCCATCAGAAAAAATCCTCTTTTCCACTTTTGAAGTGGAGAGGCAGATGGTATTGCCTCCACGGAGTTAAGATCTAAAAAGATTTTACAGGTGGCATTATGCTACACCCAACGTGATAAACTTAAACACCTCGAACGAGGCAACATGAACTTGGCCCACAGCTTTCGCTGGTCGGAAGCTAAATCCCGACACCTACCCGCTTTGGCCACCCTGGTATACACAAATCCACCAGAAAATTATTCCTCTCTCTGTATTGAAGCTAAGGCAGATGGTTTTGCCTCAGCGAACATCTCATAAAATCTCAGTTACAGGTGTCCGGCGCACATGAGACAGCAAAGTGATCAGGCAGCCATTAAGGGCTGCGCCAGCTGTTTAAACGCCCCAAAAAGTAATCCACTCCAAACCGGCAAAACAATCACAAGGACAATGGAAACGAAAAATAGAAGACTGGATTGTTTTTATCGACCGTACAAAGCCGCCTGGAAGATGTAAAAAGGCGACGGAACATTAGCCGACCTAACCTGTTCCACTCCTTCAAGAGGAAGGACCGCAGATGATAAGCCGCTTTTTTCCAAACAATAGACAGCGGGTATGGAGATCCAAAACATCTAGCAACCCTTGCCGACCACAACTGCTTGTTTATAAACACTACTGGAACAGCTAGGTCCGCTTTAAAAGCCTCGCCGGATGACTCATCAAGCAAGCACCGCACTGACTGATAAGTAAGATTCTTCAGACCGTAGTGTTGCTTGAGCCGCGCCCAGATCGTTTGGGCAAACGGGCACTCGAAAAATATATGCGGAATGATCTCAACTAAACCGCAACCAGGACATGCATCCGAATTAACAACCCTCCACGTCCGAAGGCGTTGTAAAGAACGGAACCCTTGGTACAGCAACCCACTGAAAATTGAAAACGTCATTCTCAAAGGTTACGAGTTTTAACACTTTGCAGATCGATGCCCAAGGATATAAACGGACCACATCCGTAGTCAAATTCAGACTTGAATTTTCAAAAAACCAGGACTCTTTTAAGAGTCCCACAGAATCAAAACTGGCAGCACGAAGAAAAGAAATAAGACTCGAATTCCATTCAAATATTTCGATAAAATTTTGGTTCCTGACCCAATACGACTATTGGCAAGGATGATGAAATTGGGAAACCGTTGGCTTTAAAATACAGCCAAAGGTGAATAAAAACAAAATTCGCCCAAATAGGAGGAGGAATTAGGAACACCCGATTTAGAGCCGCCATTCTGGCCGCCGCAAGACGTTGGCGAATCATGGGGAGCCCTAACCCACCTCTCTCAAACGGGGCAAACAGAAAATCAGCACGCAACGGGTGACTGTTACTATTGCTGAAATTTACGCCCCACACGCAATCGACCATTTTCCGACGAAGAATTGCTTGCTCTCGCCAAGATGGAAGGGAGAACAAGCATTTAGCCGTCAACAATGGAATGATATACGTTTTCACATAACTAACCTTCACCAACATAGATGTTCGGAAACGAAAAGCATTATTTAGGCGAGACACACATTTTTCAACTACCGGTTTCCAATGTACGAAATCCATAGACAAATAAATGAAAAGGTATAACCCAAAACGACTATTTGATCACCCCAAGAGATCGGAATACGACGGAGATGATCATCAGCCCAATACCCTGAAACAATCTCTTTAGATTTCCCAAAGTTTATAGAGCTTCCAGTGGAACCACTGAAAGAATCAAAGCACTTTTTGTAAACATCTAAGGTGTTAGGATCTGAGGCAAAGAGAACTATATCATCAATGTTTATCGACGCAGCTGGCCATGAATATCCTTTCACTTGAGGGTGACGATTTAAAAGATGCAACAGCGGTTCAAGATAAAAAATATAAAGCAGGGGGGACAGAGGACATTAACCATTTATCGAAACAAAGGATGTAGCTGTTGCATAAAGTGAGGCTAAAACCAATGCAAAGTTTTGAAGACGAAGATGATGAAAGATCTCCAACAGAAAGGAATTGTGTCTTAACATAGAACGCATACGGAAAGCCGTCCACGCCTGGACTAGACCGAAGACGGCCCCCGGCAGACAGGTTGGTTGGTTGGTTTATTAGAATTTTTGGCGTCGACTACTAAGGTCATTTTGCGCCTTCTACACAAATTATATCTGTACGCAGCCCGGAACAAACACAAACATCCATGCCCACGGTGGGGTTCGAACCCACGACCAGGCGGACTCGAGAACTAGAAAGCCTACGCCCTAGCCCTCTCGGCCACCTGGCCGGCCCGGCAGACAGGAAGGACACAACTTCATCTTCAACAAACGGACGAGTAATGGTTGTATCCACGTCGTCAGCAAACGGAGGCAGTGCCTCCACCCAAGATGTCGTGACTTCTGAAGGAGAGACAGGATCAACAAACAAGAATGATTTTACCGCCAAAGCGGATAAAGGGAGCACATTTTCTATTTATAGCATCGCACATGGATATATAGAATTAACCAACATTTTAAAACACTTGAGAGTAAATAAATAAATATGAAAACTAAATTGTAAATTGCTATTTAAATAGGCTAACGTATAGAGAGAATTTAAAAGAATAAACTTGAAGAATGAAAGGTAAATGGAGAGTGAAGTTATTCCTCATACACTTAAAAACATAAAAGTTCTTTAATTTGTAAGAATTCTCACATAATGTTAAACGAAGTGAGCCTCAATTGCTGAAGCGTTGTGTGTAAGCATCTATTAGATTTTCATATTAAATTACTAAAGTCTTATTGAAGCAAGCGATTAACTACTAATAAATTAATTAGTAATGAGTTTTAAATACCATTAAGCCTAAGAGTACTATAATCTTGATTCAAATAAGCTATGGATAACAAAAGATCTAATAACGCGTAAGGAGTTGGTTGATATATTACACGCCATATCTTAGCATTAAAAGTTCTATAAATTCTGTGTTGTACCATTAGGGCACGTGCTACAAAGCCAATTGCCACTATCATTATTTACTCTTGATAGTCACTCATGGCACGTTGTTACGAGTCGTTTGATATATTACATGCCATATCTTACCATTGAAAGTTCCAAGGTTACCATATGGTACCATAGGGCACCATTAGGGCACGTGCTACTAAACCAATAACTATTATCGTTATTTACACGTGATATTCACTCATGGCACGTTATTACGAGTCGTTTGATCTATTACATGCCATATCTTAGCATTGAAATTACCAATTGTACCATATGGTTCCATAGGGCACCATTAGGGCACGTGCTAGTAAACCAATAACCATTATCATTATTTTCACGTGATATTCAATCATTACATGTTGTTACGAGTCGTTTGATATATTACATGCCATATCTTAGCATTGAAAGTTCTAATGGTTCCATAGGGCACCATTAGGGCACGTGCTAGTAAACCAATAACAATTATTATTATTTTCTCGTGATATTCACTCATTACATGTTGTTACGAGTCGTTTGATATATTACATGTCATATCTTAGCATTGAAAGTTCCAATGGTACCATATGGTTTCATAGGGCACCATTAGGGCACTTGCTACTAAACCAAAAACAATTATCATTATTTTCTCATGATATTCACACATTACATGTTGTTACGAGTCGTTTGATATATTACATGCCATATCTTAGCATTGAAAGTTGCAATGGTTTCATAGGGCACCATTAGGGCACGTGCTACAAAACCAAATGCAACTATCATTATTTACTCGTGATAGTCACTCATGGCACCTTGTTACGAGTCGTTTGATCTATTACATGCCATATCTTAGCATTGAAATTACCAATTGTACCATATGGTTCCATAGGACACCACTAGGGCACGTGCTAGTAAACCAATAACCATTATCATTATTTTCTCGTGATATTCACTCATTACATGTTGTTACGAGTCGTTTGATATATTACATGCCATATCTTAGCATTGAAAGTTCCAATGGTTCCATAGGGCACCATTAGGGCACGTGCTAGTAAACCAATAACCATTATCATTATTTTCTCGTGATATTCACTCATTACATGTTGTTACGAGTCGTTTGATATATTACA
>JAHWFO010024623.1:0-26061 GCA_023313115.1 Rhysida immarginata | reverse complement strand
ACTGTAGCTTCATTTTTTAGTGGAGCTCGATGACCATTTACTTCTATGGTTCAGAACTTTGTAGCTAATTCTTCAAAAGGTTCATGCCCAAAGTAGGACTCCTTTGCCTGATGTTGGATTTCTGTAAAATAGGAAAGACACATGATTTCCCAAAATAACTGTTCAATCTGCAACAGGTGCCAAGCGCCCCACAAGATCGTCCACTGATTCCGCGGGGGTTTCACACACCACATTCTTCATACGCACCCACAGGAAGAAGCCCATGCATGTGAGATCAGGTGATCGTGGTGGCCAGTTAATAGGATCAGTCCATCTGTTTGGAAATCTGAGATTCAGATAATCACGAACATCGAGGGTGAAATGTATAGGTATCCCATCATGTTGAAACAACATATCCCGGCGAATCTCCCAAAAGCTCTGTTAAAACGTTCTCCAAAAAATCTCATTATTTTGATGGGTGCGAAGATTTTTTTTAGCCAATGCGGTTTTACTTTCATATAAATCCCCTCTACCTCCGTGTTAAGTTTGGGCAAAGAGACACTCTGTATAGAGCGATTTGAAGAAAGGTAAGATGGATCCGACATCCAGTTGCTCTAGCAGGTACCCCGCTTTGGATATTAACTGAGGTGATGGAGGGGCTTCAATGCTCAGTGATGCTAAGAGCTATGCTGAGTAGGAAAACGATAGAATTTCGGATTTTAGAACTGGATTCAGAATACCACTGTTTTCACTTTGAGCTATTTCTGAAATCATTCCATAATTCTTGTTGCCATAGGGAAGAAATTAAAATTCATAGAAAAAATGAAATGAAATTCGAGTTCAATTGAGATCCAAATTAATGTAATTTTTATAAATTTTGATTTCTTCACTCCTGATAAGCAGAATTACGCAATGAAATCTAGATTAACTCAAGTGAAAGAAAATCTAATCTAAAACTCACTGCAAAATAAAAGTTGGTATAAAAGTTTATTTTCCTTGAATAAGTAGGAAAAAATATAATTAAATAGTTAAATTTGTGCAAATATGAGACCATTGATCCCTATCTCTCAGTTGGTATTGTCCCTGCGGTAATTTTCCACATAACTTTTGAGCTATTCTTATGTAAGAGGCAAACGGAGAACAAATCTGGATTTTGTACGAATCCGATATCCGATATCATTAAGAACTTGGGCACAACGGAAAGTTTGACAACAATGATATCAGGCGTGTTCAACAAATTTCTCATTGCCATTGAAAGTGATTCTACGTTATATTTGGCGAGCTGTATGGCAGATATAGAGGAAGCTCTTAGCGAACGCTTACTGAGAAAGTCTACCCCGAAACTTGTGTCAATGCGTACCGAAGCATACAAGAAGAATGATAACTGACTTAAAGTAATGTTTACTTACGAAAGTTACTTTTCCGCAACAAAGTTCGTGAGTGGTGTAAGACTGTTCTCCAAATACCTACATCAAAGTAGTTTGATGTTCTGGGGTATTTAAGTTTGCGAGGCACTTCAGTTTTACACATCGCCAAACGGTCTGTCGTTGCTGATTACTCTAACAAATATTGGGCGACTGCTTATCGGCTTATCGAATGACCACATACGGACAAAACAACAAGTGTGTGTGGTGGAATCAAGTATGTATGTTCCCCAAACCTTATTCCTATAGAAAGCCTTGTCAGGAAAAAGCAGGGAAAGAAAACATAGAACGAGAATATTTTATGGCAAGAGAGAGAGAGCAGCAACTAATGACGTAAGAGGAACGAACCGGGTTCGAGGCCGGGTGAGAGGTAGAAGAGGAGAAGGTATTGGAAGCGAGAGAGGTCGGATGGATGAAGCTGTGAAAGGAGATGGCACGAGCGACCGAAGTTCGGAAGATTCTCGCATGAACTCAGTCGAGATTGGAACGGAGGACTGCGAAGTAAAATGAAAAACAGGCGAGTTGGAACCGGGAGAGACGGCGACTTCTGGAGAACTCCACAGCAAAAGTAAGCTCGTTTAATTTCTCTATACGACGCAAGTCACGTCGAAGGTTCTGGATACTCGGCCTCTGTTATTGCAAACTCCGGTGCCTAATTCTGCAGTCTTCATATCAGAGCTGGAGCTTTGTTTCTGGTGGAGTAAGAACACCTCTACAAGGGCCGCTCATATTTTCAGACTCTACCGCGTTAAAGAAATTTTCTCTCACGGTTTCGGAGCGTATCACGATGAAAGGAAAGGCCAATTGATTTGGCGATAAAATCTTTCTTCTTATCTGGAGTGCGTGCGGGGAGAAGAAAGATCATTCCCTGTGTCAAATTCATTTTTTTATTTTCTTTGTTGGTTTGCGGACCATGAGCTAAGTTCTTATGAGAAGGCCAGCAACGTGCAGTTATTAATTGTTATTCTTTTACGATTTTAGTGGAAGTTCTGGAAATTTACCGGACTGATCATTAGCAAAGCTTTCGAATAGCGATATTGCAGGCCCTTCATATTTAGTTTTTAAGGGTGTAAGAAAATCAATTGTATTCGTTCAATGATTTTTGTTTAGCGCAGTCAGTACCGATAGATTTAGTTTTGAAACAGTTAATTATAATTACTTATTTTGGCGCTTACTATTGTGATTATAGCAGCGGTGTGCTCTATCTGGTTAATATATCTCCTATTCATTGTACTACGGCTGTCAGCCGGGAGGAGTTCGAAGCTCGCTTTCTCGGACATTCAGTATGTACACGTCCGAGCTGGATATCCTGGATAAGTGTTGGGTTTTTGATATTAGTCATTTTCCGTGTTTCAACTTATTATGAGTTAATTGACGTGTGTTTTGAAATGTCAAGCGAACGCAGTGCAATTTTGGAGCTGTTTCGTCAATGAAAGCGTCAATGTGAAATTGTTCGTTTGCTCCATGTTCGCAGAGACATCGTCTCCAAAGCGGCCAAACGGTTCAAAGAGCTTGGCCATGAAGGCGACCGTTCAGGAAGAGGAAGAAAGCGTACCACCAACACGTCCAGGAACCGCAAAATAATCAAAAAGCGTGTCCAGCGAAATCTGAGGGGTCTCAATGAGACAAATCGCTCGTGAGAACGGAATCAACCGCGAATCGGTGCGGAAAATGGCAACAGAGGAACTCAAACTCAAGCCCTACAAGCTCCAAAAAGTCCAGCTCCTCAAAGACGAAAACAAGCGCATACGGCTCCACAGATGCCGCCAACTCAAGCGTCGGGCCGCAGGTGAGAAATGGAAGCGCATCCTCTTCACAGACGAGAAGCTCTTCACTGTGGAGCTGGCACACAATCACCAAAACGGCAGAGTTTGGTCAGCAGAGGCACCCAGCACCTCTGAAGTCATCGAACATCGCCAAAATCCGCAGTCCGTGATGGTCTGGGGCGGAATTTGCGTCATTGGCAAGGCACCCCTCGTTTTCGTGGACCAAGGAGTCAAAATCAACCAACAAGTTGTTTCCGTGGCATTCTCGAGGCTGTGGTACTTCCTTGGGCTCGACAGCATTTCGGCAATGCGGACTGGACCTTTCAACAAGACTCTGCACCAGCTCACAGAGTGAAAATGACTCAGGAGTGGTGCAAGAGCCATTTTCCGGATTTCACCAAATCTGATCTCAATCCAGCTAAACGCCACAACAGTTTGGAATCACTGAAAAAGTCCCTGCGCCAAGAATGGGACCGATTGTCGCCCGACGACTTGCGGCCCATTGCTGAAAATTTCAAGACACGTTTGGGGCTTTGTATCGCCGGCAAAGAAGCCCACTTCGAAACCGAATGAACATGTTATTACCAAGGGAACATGTTATAATAAATAGTTGTCAATTGCTTTACTTTTCGTTTTTTTGGATTAAAAAATTTGTACACAATGAGTTGCCTTAATTCTATAATTAAATTGTAATTTTATTCAAACCTAATCCGTGCCGTACTTCTGTTGGGTTCACACTTTTTACTTGTTAAGATTCCACTGCGTAAAGGGTTTATTTTTTTATCCCCATAGAATGCTCTGGAGAAGATGAAACCGCAAGATACTACTGCATTGATTGTGAAAATAAACGAATTCCGAGATCGGTTCAATGATGATAAAATGGATTCTCTCATCAAGAGTCTGCCACAAAGCATAAAATTATGCATAGAAGCCGAGGGCAACAATAGAGAGGTTAAGCACCACGTAAACTTGAACGTGACGCTTAACCTCGCTAATATTAAATATTGAATTGTGCAGAATGACGTATATTCTAGTAATTTAAATTTTTTCATAAGCGACATTTTAGAATGCCATTTTTTTCAACGAGCTTTAGTTATTCTAGCATCCTATTATCTATTCTCAACAATTGTATTGTTGTATGAAAATGACTTTTTATGACTTTAATCATCACTTAAGTCATCCGTTTCAAGGGAGATCAGAAAATAAGGTTTTGACCAGTGTACTTATATTCCTGTAGAGGAATATTTATCAACATAGAATAGAAAATTTCTGGGACGAAGTAGAATGTCGAGTTCGAGCAATAGAAATAAACGCATCAACGAGTCCATATGATGAAGGGGGAATGGGGAGATTATTAGGCTTAGGAGAACGTCTGCAGGCTGTCGTTACGGCAAAGGGAAGCCCCCATTAGATAATATCCACAGTGCAAATAAAGAATGTTTTCGCCACCTCAGGTTTCAAATGATCATTCAGTGTATAATTCAATCACACGCGGCAGCAAAATGGTAAACAGTTAGCGTATAAACTGCATAAAATTAATGTACACAGTTCCGACTCGTAAAATCGCTAGAAATGACTGGAGAAATAGGAGAAAAAAATATGGTAGCGTTAGAAAATAACGCACTATAGAAGTTGATTTACGTTTATATCAACGAAATTGGAATGTTATTTTTACTTTATGTTGCAGCATTAACTCTAGTGCTTATTTATTACGTTCTTTGCTTTGTATTGTTATTGAAACTCCAAGCGCAACCATCTGTGTCTTGGCCTTGCCTCTTGGCTAAGTCACACATTGGAATTTCTACGAGTACTGTAACAGTGCGCGTTGAAGGGTACAAAGCAAAATGGTATTCCATGCTTTATTGCAAACATTCCACAGACCATCTAAAGTCCGAGGGCATCCATTTCCCAAGGCCCGTTTGAGAAGACTATAAGAACAGCAGCTGTCGATTTCACCAGAATGTTACTGATTTTGTCGTGTGGCTTGAAGTCTTATCCTGGTGAAGTCAAACCTGATACTTTTCTACGCCACAGAGATAAACTTAGTTCCAGAATATTATTAGAACATAATTGTCGTTTAGTTTGACCTGTGTAGATATGTTCACAATTTTTACATGGTATTTGATAAATTATATTTCTAGTGTTCCATTTTTCTTTATTATTTTGACTTATTTCTTTGAAATCGATATTTGTGTTATTATTTTGATTGATTGTTGTTTTTAGGTTGGTGGTGGTTATTAATGTTTTAGTAATGTTATTTGTTAATTTTGGTATGATTTTTATGTTTGGTATTTGTTCTAATATTTTATTATTGTATTGTATTGAATATCTTTTTTGTTGTTCTTGTAGAATTGGTATAGTTTTTGTTGTATTGTTTATAAACGCATCTATTAAAATTTTGTCTATTAAAGTTATAGGATATATGTTTTTTTATTAGGTTCAGTTTAAGTTTTTTTAAATTTGTAGGAATATATTTCGGGGATGTAAGATTTTTTATTCTTTGTAAATATTGTTTAATAGTGTTAATTTTTTGGTGTGTGGGTTGTTGTGATAAGTAATGTGGTGTTGTTACCTTTTGTTGGTTTTTCATATATCTCAAAATCTAGATTATTTTCATTTTTTATAATGTTTATATCTAAAAATGTGATACGGTTGTTGGTCATGTTGTTGTGTGTAAATTTTAAAGGATATCGTTCTTCTAATAGGTGGATTAATATTTCTATTGGTTTGTTTATTATGACTAGGATGTCATCTACATATCTCATCCATATTTTTATGTGTTGTTTGTGTTGTGATTTGTTTAGTAAATTGTGCTCCATGTTATTTAAATAGATGTTGGAAAGAATTGGTGATAATGGGCTACCCATGGGTAAGCCTTCAATTTGTAAATAAATTTTTTCATTGAATTTTAATTGACTGTTGGTGAAACATAGATTTATGGATTGTATGATTTTTAGTACTTTCGTGTAAGGTAATTTTGTTTTTAATTGATTTTTTTATTATGTTGAGAGTTGGTATGATTGGGATGTTATCATACTTAGCTGTTATAGTATAAATTTTGTCTTCATATTCTCGAAAACGTTTTATATAAATTTTATCCCAAATATTTGGATCACCGTCTTCAAAATTTCATCTGTATTTCAAAACCAACACTTCCTTCAAGATTATCGTTTTCTACTATCTTCACAAGACTTCATCTACATCCTCAATAAACTAAGTTTATTTCTACAATCAACAATGTCTTCAATAGACTACATCGTTTAAGTTTTCTTCCATCTCACAAGTTTCTTCCATCGTTTTTCAAGATTGGTGACTTTACTTTGTTTTTATTAAATTTTATTTTACGATTTTCCCCATTAAAAGGAGACTACACACATTTAAATTTAAAATTAGTTCCAGAATGTTTATCTGATAGTAGGCGGCATTGATTTTTGCTTATTATTGGTGGCAGCCAATTAATTGACGCTATCCTGTGTTGAAATACATTAGTAGAAATACATCCTCCGCAAAGAATTAGTAATCAGCAGTACTAAGGCGTGTTCGCCATTATACATAAATATTTTTAGAATTCGCATTCCAAAAGCAATAACTAATAACTCTATTCTATATATTATTTTAATATATTTAAAAATTAATGGACTGGTTTTATAACAGTTATGCTATTAACGCTCCTCATTACATTTTAGATTTTTTATCGTAATTTTCTATAGGCAACTTCGGTACTATGGGCATGGTTTAATTCTTTGACTTTTTTCGTAATTGTTTTATATTAGAAAATCATAACCCCATTATTCCTCCGTAAAACCATTTTCTTTGTACTGTAACCTCCCACGCCAGGAGTGTCACAGAATCCAATAACTCGATAGCAAGAAAAGGTGTAAAACCCCTTTCGCCACCATCGAGTGTATTTTCCAAAGATCCTCCAGTGTTCGCCCGTTTAAGTAGGCCAAAGCCACAAAAATCCATAGGCGATGTGTCCGGCGATATGACGGGAACGACTCTTATTGGAATGGAACGGATTCCTGTACCTTCTTGCATGCGTAACATATACCAGAGAGTTGACGCGGCCGTGTGACTCGACGTCTTCTCTTGGTGCAGTCTTACTTTGTTTACCTCTGTACCGTACAAGCTGGGATGGCACGGGCAAATAAGGAGGTTTGAACGTTAGCCTGCTAGTATATGGTGTTGACTTTGGACTTCGGCTCTACTCTGCGTAAAGTTAATTAATTTGATGTTGTTTCCTTGCATTCAAGGTACCATTTTCTGAAGTCCTTAGTACCCCTTGGGCGGTAGAAAATGGCTTAGTTCTTGTTACAGTCGATTAAATAAACATACACCTCCTCTTGTGTGACGCGATTAATAATTGTGTTTACCGTGTACACAGATGCCCCTACCTTCTCTGCAATGATCCGTTGTGTTGGTAGGAAATAAAAATAAAAATAAAAATTATCATATGGATTAGTGTTTTCAGTGTTCCTTTAATTAGTTTAATAGAAGCTATGCTACATCCTAACAACTCTCTGTTGGAATAATCTTGGTGTAAAGCTGGTGAAATCTTAGTTTGCTTGGGATCAGGCTTAATATGAATTAATGCGACGGCAAAATTTCTTGACTGTTCAAAATAACATATTTTATGTATGCAAAGTGCAAATACTTGGAAATATAAAATATATGTATGGAGAAGTCTGTGATGAATGAATGAATGAATGTATACGTTCTTCTAAGGAATGGATAACGGACCCAAGAAGGAGATAGAGTTTTCTCACTCCTAGCTCTGTTGATAATATCCCACGAGTCATATAGTGTCTCACTTGTAAAGAATCTAGCAAATTTCACGGCTAACTACACCACGTGGATACGCTAACCAATAAAGTATAGTAAACGATTTAAACACGCTGAATTCATTATTATTATTAAAATGAATAACTTTAAACTTTAGAAATTCTTAAAGCTGCTTAATACAAATGAACTGCTTTTGATTTTCCATTGGAATTGCTGTCTCGGTCGCCGCCGCCTTCCTTGTCGGCATCGCCGCTAACCTCTGACCCTATACGATCTCCACTTTGCTTTCTCCACCGTGTTTTCTCCATTTAATCCGACGTCGAATAATATCGCCATCGCACTTGTCTCGCGTTTAACACAGGAATAATGAGCTGTTCATCACTACAATTAATTCTAGATTAGTAAAAGGCCGACTACGAACAATAACGGTTGAAGACTCGACTGAAGACCCCTGAACCGATGGTTCGAGAAAGAATCACGGGTTTAATCCTTCCTGAAACTTAAAGTTTTAATCCCTATTTGAAGGAGAAATTATGAAGATGTTTATTTACGTAACGCGCGATATGAAATCTCCGCTTTCTAAAGATTACAATTTATGATGGAAGGCGAAGCTGAACATGGAACTATTAATATAATGAAGAAATTTTTAAATTCTGTTCTAAAAATAGTAACAAGACTTCAGAAAAGCAATCCAGTGTTAAACAATTTTAACCTGTTCCAGCGATAGATCGAGCCATAGATAACCTCACTGCTTATGTTTATTATTAAAAACACACAAGTTTAATTATCATACAAGTGCATCATTCTCTAAGCTAAACGATGGCTTCCCGGAAATGCGAAGTTGATAGTTGCTCTGTTGCTAGGTAATCAGAGCGATGCGATATTACGATTATAAAATAAGAGATCAAAATACAAATTTTCATGCGAGTTAAGTGAGAGCCGGGTTGTTTCCTGAACATTCAAAATTTAGCACGTGTTTTAATTAAATTGAAACCATGGAAAGATCTAATGACAGAAATCTCATACGATGTAATTTCATGAAAATGTAATGCATAAAACTTAATAAACAAACATAGTTCCATGAAATGAAGAATAAGATTTATTTATGTACAGTTTGTTTCCTATTTGGACAGGTTGATTTTTTAACAAAATAACAAACTAATTAATTAAGGAATGACATAAAGTAACAAAAGGCTAAACTAATCGTCGGTACACAAACTATTTGAAACATACACTGAGTGGCCAAATTATTATGACCACCCCCTTAATACAGTGTTGGGCCACCTTTCGGGGCATGGATTCTATGAGATGTTGATAGGTTGTAGAAGGAATTTGAGACCAACTCTGAAAAACTGCACCTTCCAATTCCTGCAGATTTGATGGTGCTGAATCCCGCTGCCAGATGGCGCGTTCGATCTCATCCCACAAATTCTCAAAGGGATTGAGATCTGGCGATTGTGCAGGCCAACGAAGCAAGGTAAACTCTCCGGCATATTCATCGAACCATCTGAGGACGATGCCAGTCTTATGACAAGGAGCATAGTCCTGCTGGAAGTATCCATCCCCGTCAGAGTACACCATTAACATAACGGGATGTACTTGATCTGCGACAATACTTAAATAATCTTGGGCACGCACACGTCCGTGCAGAGGAATCAAAGGACCCAAACCATAATGCTGCCGCCACCAGCTTGAAGTTTTGTGGCGATGCAGGTGGAGTCCATGCTTTCGTGTTGTTTTCTCCATATTCTGCATGATGCATTTGAAATCGTGACTCATCGGACCACATGTCCCTTTTCCAGTCATCTACTGTCCAACCCTTGTGCTCCTTGGCGAACTGGAGACGTCTGCTCTTGTTCAAGGCTGACAGTAGAGGCTTTCGAAATGGTCGTCGGCTTCCATAGCCTAAACGGTGTAATGAGCGGCGAACAGTTCGTTCAGAGGCGGTACAGTTTGTCCTTGATTAAGATTTGCCGCTATTTGACGCACTGTTGCTTTTCTGTCACCCTTTGTAATTACTCTTATATATTCGTTCACAGCATGTCGTTACAAGTTGTTTGACATATTACATGTCATATCTTAGCAGTGAAAAATTCCAGAAGTACAATAGTGGTATCGTTTGCACAGATACCCCTAAATAAATGTATACCATCTTCGAATTTTGTATTTAATCTTATTTAATTTTTACATGTTCGTTCAGAACAGGTTGTTCTGAGTGGTTTGATATATTACAAGCCATATCTTAGCAGTGAAAAATTTGAGGGTGTCTTGAGGGTACCATTAGAGCACCCAAGATACGTGCCATTGTATCGATTACGACAATCTTCAAAATGGTTCATGTGCCGAACTATATTTATCAAATGGTGGAAACAGTAATTTAATAATCGCTTACAGCTCGTCGTTACGATTTGTTTGATGTATTACTTACTAACTCTTCCATTGAAAATTGCTAGGTGGGGTCACGAAGGTACCATTTGTGCACGTGCCAATGAACCGATTTAGATAATATTTGTAATTGATTCGTGCCATGAACCATATTTATCGACTGACGAAAGCAGATTTTGAAAATCTATCATAGCCTTGGAGGAGTTAAGAGTTACAGACAGGTAGACAGACAGACACGTTTCCCCACACTGATAGTATAAAGCACCTTCCAGTATTTAATAATCTGCAATCCTCCATTTTTCAGAATAAACAAACACTCTGTCCTTCATAGTGTTTACAAGATTTTGGAGCACCTCTGAATTCAAGTAGTACCAAGTTTCATGATTGCTGTTTTCAGGGAGTCTACGGTGTCATACTGCTGGACATCTTCATAGACTTACGTACAATTATCCTGCACAGGTTCTCAATTGGATCTAAATCCCGACTCCTTGGTGGCAAGATCATCAGGTTAACTTTTTTGGATGCTAGCCACTGTTTTGTGGAATTGGAACAATGAGAGGGAGCGTTATCCTGCTGTAGAATCCATAAATCAGGGGTAACTTTAGGTGCATAGGGCAAGGCAGATTGTTCTAAGATTAAACCAAAGCCTCCCCATATCACCAACATAAACTCTGGTTGAATAACACTTATGTCTTTGAGTATATCATGCCAGTAGCATTGCAACCCGTCGGGTCCATCCAAACTGAACTTTTATTTTCGTCCGTAAACAGCAGCTTCACCCATTCATTATCCGACGTCATGTGAGCCTACGGTAGACGCTTCTCTCTATGCAAAGCTGTTAAAGATAGTTTCGTGTACATTTTTTTGTATATTTCATGTTGTCGGAAGATGCTAATACTTTCCAAACAGCTTTGCGTTTCACCGGAAGGGCCAAATCCGGGTCAATTTTGGATGCAGAATGTTCTATTCGACTTGCCTGCTGGATGATCATGCTTTTGTTACGGAGCGTCAACTTTAAGTTTAGGTTCACGTTTGATTGTTGCTGATGTTGAGTTGCCTGCTTTCAAAAACAGACCAATGGTGCTGTTGGGTCTGTTGAGAAAAGCAGGTTTCACGAATCGACTTGCTACATTCTCTTAATGCAGAGATTTTGCCTTTTGCTTCATAAGACAGCTTATGTCTTGTTGCCATAAGCAGTTTTCTATCAAGCAGTACACGTACATGCAGCATAAGAGAACACGCAACGCAGTTTTCGAAATCGTATGATTTTTGACCAAGTAGCCAGCAATTAGGTCAATATAGTTGCATTGGCGCATGGAGGGGTGGAGCAGGTGCGTTAATTGGGAGGAAATAGAAGAAACTTCAGGTCAAAGTATTGTTTTATTTTCATACTATTTCCTCCCACTGTCGAAACCTCATACTTTATTCTACAAATTGTCTCTCCTGCACTACGTAAAACTCATTCAGCTATACACAACATTCCAACACAAGCAAAGCCGTGCAGAACTGCTATAGGGTCATAGATGTCCAAGAATTTTTACTGTATATTCAATTCAGATATTGCAAAATTTCATCTAAAAAGAGCCCGAGCAACGCCGGGGATATCAGCTATATCGAAAATTTAAAAATTAATATTCTAAAAATATTTTCTTTCAATTATTCAGTCCTCTTCATAAACATTAGAAACTTTCTGAAAAGAAACTGCTGAGAGAAAGTAAATGAGGTTTGGGAAAACGTCAATGTTGTCGTTCATGGATGCACACTTTAAAGATAAACTCTTATGGGCAAAGCAGCCGCAGGCAACTCATTAAAAACTTACGGGCGATTTCATCCTTATTGATTGAACTTTTGACATCCCTCTATCAGCTAAGTTAAAATTTATCTCTTAAAACGGGTAATGAATTAAAATACCTCGGGCAAACAACGGCGTAATTATCACAGGCTTGTGCAAATTTGTACAAGCAATATTTCTTTTAACTTATCCTGCATTAGTTTATCCATTCATCTGTTTGGAAGAAAGATGTACGAGGGTAGCCAAGAAAGTAATGCACCACAATTTTTTTCTCCGTCCCCAACAATGGTACGAATGCGAAACTTGAGATATGCATTCTTTGAAGTATTCGGAGTGCGCATACGAAGTTTCCGTTTCCGTTGCTGTAAGCCTAACGACAATTCATTTTTGATAACTTTAGGCCTAACAACAATTAGTTGCTGATAACATTAGTTAGAGAATATCTCAAGAATGGTCAATGAGGGTTCATCCTAGGCCACACCTCAGATGTTTAAAATAGGAAAGAAAATTCCTAATGTTTTCATCAGTAACACTAGTTAGGTCTAACCAGTACTTGCTATTGACAACAATTCACTGTCAATACATTAGCCTAACAACAATTTGCTTTTCGTAACATTAGGCCTAACTGCTATTGCTAGAAATTACCTTTTGATAACATTAGGCCTAATATCAATTTGCTAATGACCGGAATTAGTTTTGATAACGGTAGGCCTAATAATAATCACCTAAAGTCTGTCTCAAAAGTATAGAGACTTTGCAAAAACTGTCACATTAGCACATCAGTAAATTTTTTGACCATACCAAATAAAACACTATTTATTCACACTGTGAACATGATTATTACATATTTTCAAAAATAAATAGCTTTTTGTTTTTTTACAAAAAAATATTTTGAAATAATCAGTACAAAAAAGTGTCTCAAAAGTATAGAGACTCACCTAATTAAACAACAATGTTCAAGCCATGTTCAAATAAAGTTACCATTGGGCTTAATTACTTGAAACACTATCTTTCATTGATGAGATCAAGTTTTGAAGAAGACTTGGATCCAAATTAAACCAAACCATTTCGATTTCACTTTTCAATTATGCAATGGAAGAGTACTGTCTACCATTTGCATAAATTTTGTGTGTCATCACTGCCCAGAGGTTCTCAATAGGGTTCAAATCCGGACTTTTGGCTGGCCACTTCATCACATTGATACCCTGTGCTTCAAACCACTGGTTTGTTGACTGCGATTTGTCCTGCTGAAAAATGCCATTGTTCCCAACCAAAAAAGACATGAAAGGTACCAAGTGGTTTTCCAGTGTTTCTTGGTACTTTAAGGAGTTTTGTCTCCCAGTCAAAAATGCCAAACTGGTAGTCCCATTGAAGGAGAATCCACCCCACACCATCACACTTCCACCGCCTTGCTGGTTGCTATAAAAGGATTCCGGTTCCTTTCTCAAATCATGCCAGTAAAATGCATTTCCATCGGGACCATCCAGGTTCCACTTTTTTTTACCAGAAAAAATTACAGAAAGTCACTCATCTGTCCACGACTTACGCTCCCGAGCCCATTCCAATCGAACTCTCTTGTGCTCCTTGGTTAGACGTGGTTTTGTCTTCTTTCTGGTGTAAACAAGTACAGGATTGGCCTTAATACTTCTGTGTACAGTATCTTTGGATATTTGTCCACCCAATTCATTTGGTATTTTCCGTAAGGAATTTGTACCAGTAGCAGCAAGCCGAAAAAACTGGCGCACATCTCGTTCAATAGTGCTTGTTGGCCATCCTGTTCTCTTCTTAGCTTCACATATCCGTTGCTCTGCAATGATTTTGTGTACAACAGGCTTGGATCTTCCAATTTCAGCAGAAATATTCTCTGTCTTGCCATTTGCTGTCAACCTCCAGATTTCACTTATTTCATCTTTAGAAATGTCTTTTCCAAGAGGCATGTTCATTGTCACTCTTTATTGTGCAGGAATTAAATACAAATTATAACTTACTTTATAATTTGGACTATTCCAAAGGGTAAATTTTATTTAAAACAGGTTATGACCATTCAGTTTGGAGGTGAGTCTCTATACTTTTGAGACACTTTTTTGTACTGATTATTTCAAAAGATTTTTTTGTAAAAAAACGAAAAGCTATTTATTTTTGAGAATATGTAATAATCATGTTCACAGTGTGAATAAATAGTGTTTTATTTGGTATGGTCAAAAAATTTACTGATGTGCTAATGTGACAGTTTTTGCAAAGTCTCTATACTTTGAGACAGACTTTATTAATAGCTTTAGGCCTAACAGCTATTTACACTTTTTTTTCCCTGAAAGCGCTCCATCTTATTCTGACTTGTCATTAACCATTGATAACGATAGGGCCTACCAACAATAAGCAGTTATTAACATTAGGCCTAACAGCAATTAGTTACTGAGATTAATTATTAATCAATAGGCCTAAGAGCAATAAGCGAAAAAATGGCCAGGAGTACTTTTTAACGGATGTAGAGAATCAGTTTTTTGCATCACTGCATAATTATACGCATGATATTTATTCTTGACTAATTGGTACGAATTGATTGATTTATAAATGTAATATTTTGGCATCGAAAATTTTCAATGATGTCTTATCAGTATCATTAGATCAAGTACCGCTGAACCAGAGTCGACCATCACGAAATCATAATTTCTCGTTATATTCACGTTAGGCTCGTCGTTACGAGTTGTTTGATGTATTGCTTACCATATGTTAGCATTGAAAATTCTTGGGGGGAGGGGGTTTATAATGGTACCATTAAAGCATGTGACATGTAACCGATTTCAGCCATCTTGGAACATATCCGTGCTCTGTCCCATATCTATCGATTGACGAAAACAGATTTTTAAAATCTTTCATAGTTTTCGAGAAAATCGAATTCCAACGGACAGAGTGACGGACAAGGCATAAACACATTATAACTGAATATTACGGCACGTAGATTGTTGTAAACTGGAATGACGCACGATTTAAGCAATTTCCAAAGAGAGATGAAATGTGTCTTATTCCAAAATTTAATAAATTTAAATAAGATCGCTGCTTTAAAAATCCGTTAAATAATATCAAAAGAAATATTGTCCTGAAAGTAAAAACAAAAAAACTAAATAAATTCGTCCTGAAAATGAATCCCCAGTTTTTTAAGCGCAGACAGATCATTATATTAAAAACAGCGAACACAATAGCCTTGATGACAGTTTAAAGAGAAAAGTTTCGAGGCTAAATTATAGTTTGCAGCGATGGCAACTGAGCATATTGCGTCAGCTTTCTTCAACATTCAAGAGAAGGTAAAAAAAAAAAAAAGAAAGAACTTTCAAAAATTCATGGTGGAGTCATAAACACGTGGCGCGAAGAGCGTTGTTCGTTTCGAGACGATGAAAAGGAAATGAAGGAGGAAAGGATGCTTCAGTCGCTCGTAGCAACCCACACTTGCAGGTGAAGTGTCTTTATCATTTGGAAAAGTCTGTTGCCAAGTCGACTTTCCTTTGATACACTCAATGAAAACTAAAGGAAGAGAACGACAACAAAGGGATCAGACAACCAGGTGAGTAGGAGAGCAAACAGTCATCCACTCACCACTGTGCGCTATTCATCACCTTTAAAGAAACAACAAGCACCTACACTCCACTTTGAAAATAAAAAATTAGCCAATTTGCACTCCTTTCAATTTTGGCTAAGCACTGACGTCGTCGATATGCTAATGAGCATGATTGTTCTTTATTTCCCAACCGGCGAGTTCGATTCCCTCGAGTTGTTGCGAAAGAAGGTTTCTTTGAATACCCTTTACATTCGGAACGAGAGCAAAGCACTAATTCCCCGCGCAAGTTTAAGGAGATACAAATAGAAGCACAGACTGGCGGAAATTAGGGGGCTGCAGTATACATTCTTAAAAAAAAGAAAAACCTAATTTAAACAGTCATTTAATGTTAAATTGCAAAGCTGTAAGTTAATATTAACAAGAGAAACTCAAACTGATTTTTCCTAGAAAATTAATGCAATACCTAAAAGACGCTAAATACATACAAAACCTATTAACGGTACGCAAATTGAAATTACACTGTAAAATGAGACAACTGCAAAGGTTTTTGAACTTTTTCTGTTAGAAGCCATTCCAGTGGCTGAAAAGTTAATTTAAGGGGCCCCCTAACCCCTGAAAATAGAATTTTTGGAAAAAAATATCGATTTTTTTTTTTTTTTGCTGAAAATGAAACAGTGGCATGTCTAGATAAGATTCGTAAAGTCATTTTCCCAAAAAGCAGGTTAGAATCACTTATTTTTAATTATTTTATAAAGGTATAACTTGTGAGTACTCATTCAACATCATAAAACGTGTTCACTTGTGAGTACTAACCAGGACTTGTTACAATTTTGACTGCGTAACTCGGAATCTTCTCGTTGGAATTCGATCAAATTTTAAAGGCATACACAGTCTTATGTACCCTGTTATTCCTCCAAATTTCATTAATCTAGGCTTTACAGAACCTCAGTTATTAACTTGTTGATCTTGGTGGCGGCATTTTTATTTCTGTTCATATCTCAGTTATCGTTCAAATTCGGACCCATATTAATAGGACTTTTTGTGTTTACCTTGACCTCTATAATACCCCCTTAAATTGTTTTACACACGATTTGAATCACCCTGTAGATATGGAAGATCAGTGCCATTGTCCAAATCAAAAGGATTTATTTATTAGTAGGGAGCTTATTATTTAGTACCTTAACTTGAAAACGAATGCACTTTTTCACATTCTGTTTTCACAAAGATAAATATGGGACAGAGCATGTTCGAAAGTGAGATAGTCGGAATACATACAATTACACGTGCTCTAATAGTACCATTAGGATACCCCCTTAAAAATTTTCAATGCTAACACATGGCATGTTAATATATCATACAGTCATAAACGATGTGTCATAAATGAATATAATGAATACATAATGATATTCGGAATTGGTTTAGTAGTACGTATTCTAATGGTGCCTTTGTAAATTTTCACTACCAAGATGTGTCATGTAATATATCTAACAACTCGTGACCAAAGAACGTATAAGGATAAGAAGGAAAGGCTCGCGTAGACCTAAGTGGCGCCGCCCAAGTCTGACGGGAAATGTGTGTTGCAGAGAAGAGCCCGTTTGATGATCGGGCAGCTTTTATCACGTGATATAAACACAGCCTTCACTTCTTATCCTTATACGTTTTTTGATTGTTTGTGCTGCTATAACAATGCATTTCAGCGCGGCCTCAGCTTATCACATATCTTGCGCGTGTCTTGCTAAGGGTAAAACAATTGTCAAGCAAATTAACTTATGGCCACAAATGTTATTTTATCCTGGTCAGTAGGAAACTGTGAAAAGGATAATGATGAACTTTTATTGCCAAATTGAATTCGAAGCAGTTGCAAAGTCTTCTTTTGACTCAGTTCCAATAACTCTAGACACTGCAAATCCAAATTTATTTGAAACAAATTCGGCTGCATGCGTTGCAGGTGTTTTAGCCAAAAAAAAATTCTTGAAAAAATGAATGCATTGACTGCAATTGATTTTTTTTTCATCTTTTCCACGGTCTAATTTTTTGTGGTGTCTGCTTTTAAATCACTTTTAAAAAAGTAAGTGAATAAAAGTCATGTTAAAATAAACATTTGCTTTCTTTCTAAAATAAATTAAAAATTACAGAATTTAAAAAAAATTACCAGATTTCATTATAAAATAATGTTATAGAGTAAAATAATTATACTTTCAATATAATAAACCGTGTCAGTAAATAAATGAGAAAATAAATGAACAATAATTTAATTTAGCATTTTAAAACTAAATAAAAAAAACTTCAATGAATGCAGGTATAACAAAGCATTTGCTGCCCTTTTTGACATGAGCGGCAGCTTCTCTGCATACCATTTTCCCGCCAGGCTGTGGCGGCGCTAGGATCTACAAACTTACACTAAATCAAATAGAGCTTTCATTCTTTTCCTTAACGTTCTTTGTCGTGACGTCCATAGCTATTGTTTTCCACAGCTAATTGCTATCAAGAGCAAATTGCTGTTAGGCCTAAGATTATCACTATCTGATTTCTATTAGACATGTTATTGTCAAAAGCTATACTCTGTCCAACGAAAGTTGGAGTGAGCGTGTCCACTTAAAATTCCTGCTTCAATTGTTAGACATTGTTGATTCTACTTTGGCAACAATGTCTAACAATTGAAATAGGAATTTTAACTGGACACGCCCACTCCAGCTTTCGTTGGATAGAGTATAATTGGTAGTAGCAAATCGCTCGCTTCAACAGTAGATGATTACGTAGAAACGCTTTCGCAATAGAATATGAAGGAAATAATACACGCTTACACGGAACGGTTCAACCATTGACGCTCACTTCGTTTAATGTTACCAAAAATTAAACAAGAAATTAATCCTCCCGAGGAAGGTATAGAAAAGTAGCGGAAGCGCTGAGGCCATCTACTTTTACCTTTTTATTAACACTTTTTAACCACCCCCTCCCATTTTTTTAAATCGAAAAATTGATTTTCTCGAATATAGTAGTTAGAAAATGAAAAAGAGCTCTATTGTCTTTCGTTTCGCATCATTTCCGATCGAATGATATATCACATGCCATATGTTGCCATAGTTCTAAAGACCAAGTGACTACCACCCCCACAACTCCGACCTTATTGGGACAATTTGGCCCAAACTTTACAGCAATGTTGATCTTGGTTAGAGGAATCTGCATACCAAATTTCACTCCTTTATATGCATAAATACACGTAGACCTTTTGGTCCCCTCTAATTTCCGCCTCCGAAATTCCGACCCCAGTGGGTCAATCAAAACCAAACTAATAGTGAAGATGCACATGCCATAGTAAGCTACATTCCGAATTTCAACCTTTCACCTCAAAAAATGCGGAAATTATGAAGGGGACGGACGGACGGACATTGTGAAAACAATAAGTAGCTCCATTCTTCCGCTACTTAATAACTTTTATTGCTCGAACATATAATGGAGAATTGTTTAAATTCTTTTATTTTTTTTTTTTTTACATTAGTTTCATTATTTAGGAATTTGCAAATCATTTTTCATATTTTTATAGTTTTCTCTAAAGTAATGTCTCGCTCTTAAAACACGAAAATGTACTTGCGGTAAAATATCATTCTTGTTTTAAAATATAATTATATTCTCGCAAATGTACTTTCCTTCATAACAAAGTTAACCTGCCCCGAACTTTAGAAACAGATGTGTTGGTCAAAGCCGCTTAGATGGGAAGTCCCACTCAGCTCGAGCATGATGTGAATGGTCATGTGATCAAAAGAGGAATGCTTGATGAAACGATGTTTGATATGAATGCTGATTTTACCTGTGGTTACATTTTAACAGCTTGAGCTTTTCTTTCACAATTTACTGTAAAGGAAACATGGATTGATATCACATTCTTCAAGTAACCATGCTAGTTTATTTTGTTCCTGGTCACTGACGACGTTTATAAGCGATCCTGCATGTGTTAACGATATTGAAATTTCATGAAAATTATTTGCATTAAGTGATTGGTTCATTCTAAAGTTCAAATAAAATTTTTAGAAGAATCGGAATAAAAGAGATTATATAATCGCATTCACTTATAGCATATTGTGAATCTCATTATGGTTCATTTCATTCCGTGAAATTTCCACTAGTTATAAAATTAATCGTAATAATAATAAGTATTGATTAAACTAATTCTTTTGTTTAGTTTACCTTAATTAATAAAAAGAAATGTAAAGCTTTCGAGTTAGAGAGTATCAGATTTAATTATTTTATACGGCATAATAACTGAGGATTTTTGGCGACAACACGGAAAATCAATATACGCAATCAGACGAATTTTAATTCAATTAAAGTAAAAATTAAGTTAAAAGCACTTAAGGGACGTGCATCTTTTAAGCGATCTGATTCTCTTTTGATTACAGTTTAATTAACCTAGCTCGAGTCAATAATAAGAACATGAAAATTTCATTTTCATAGATGCAGCGAAGCTATATCTAACGTTGTTTTTCAAAATTTTTCTTCCTTTTTAGAGAGGCAAGTTTGCTTTCCTTTTGTGGAACCTTTTAAGGCACTTGTTTCGTAATAGTTGCAGATAATGGAGAAGGAGAGAAGCGACAAGCGAGGGCTTCACTTTCATTTCTATTCATGGTCTACAAGGACAGGCTTGCATTATTCCTACCCCCGAGTCACATCCCTTCTTTCATTCCACGTGGTTCTTCTCCTTTATCAAGAATTAATGGTGATACTTTTTTCCTCGTGAGGTCTGGCAATCGCTAATTTACTCAGATTGCAATTACTTAGGTTCAGCGGGAAAGATTCGCGAAAGTCAGAGTTTCCAATCGATAATATGGAAAGAAAAGTAGAAAGAGAAAAATAGAAGATGTTGGTAATGATTAATGAAAATGTGGGGGAAAAGAAACCCAAAAGAGAAAATCCGAACAAAAAAAAAAAAAAAGAAAAGCTACCAGGAAGTTTGAAGTTTAGAATGTTTACCAAAAAACCTTGACTTCTCGCTTGCTATTGTGTGCGCGTGGATGAAGATTTTGTGCAATGGGTTTAATTAAGCGTTTCCAGTTGCTTTCAAATTTTTCAATCGAAAGAAATGAGTGGTTCCTTTGTGCCGTGCACGTGCCTTTCTTAAGTTTCAGCCTCATGACACCGTCGTCAAATGAAAGGACGCCACGTGAGTCTTCCCTCGAGATCTTGTCGTCTCCTAGCACCCGGTAAATGGCCTCATTAGGAACTGAAGGAAATTTTGCTTTTAATGAACGACAGCAAAACAGATACATGTAGTAAAAAAAAACAGGCTATTCGAAAAATTACAGGTTTTAGCTACATTATGTTGCATCAGACATATCATTTAATATGATGCTTGATAATAATAACAATAATAATAACAGGGTGCTTTCAAAAGGTTCTTTGTGTTAACTGTTTAGAATTCACCAAAGTTAATAAGATCTGCCAATATTTTAATACTGCAAAGTTTTAACAATGCGTTCTATGAATTGCTAAGGAGGCGAGAGCGTGTTTTGCAGAATTGTACAACCCTAGCGTCAATGAACTTCGGACACCTACAGAAATTTGGATAAGTACAACGAAACTAATTGTAAACAAATGAAAATTGTTTTATTGAGTGCACAGAGCTTTAGTACAACTGCGATATAGCATTTTAACATAAAAACAGACGAGAAAATTAAATAAGCGACTTTTTGTAATGTTCCGTTTTCAACACGTTGCAATGAACTTCGTACACCGTACCGTTTATTGCACATTACCACTGAGTGGCGTCACCTTTCCGACGAATGACGCTCCGAAGTCGTTGAGGCATGCTGGACACTAACTTCTGCGTTGTTTCTACTGGAATTTTGTCCCACTCTTCGGAAATACACGCCCGCAATTGCTGCAGTGTTCGAGGCTTCCGCTGTCTGACTTTTCGCTTTAAAAAGCGCCATACATTTTCAATGGGTGACAGATCTGGGCTGCAGGCAGGCCAGTCAAGCACCCTGAAACGCTGCTATTGTAGCCAAGCCTTGGTGTTCCGAGCAGCATGAGGCTTCGCATTGTCCTGCTGAAAGATGCTTGGTCTTCTAATGAACAACTTTTGGCGGGATGGACGCAGATGCTGTTGAAGAATGTTTATATAGGCAGCAGAGTTAATAGTGCCCTCGCAAAAGTGAAGCGATCCTGTCCCGGCTGCACTCATGCAGCCCCACACCATCAGCGATGCAGGCTTCTGAACTTTCCTCTGGTAACAGTCGGGATGATTACTTTCGTGCTTGGTCCTTAGCACCTTGCGACCGTTGTTACCATACATCACTGCAAAGGTGGACTCGTGGACCACAGAACACTATTCCACTGGGCAAGGGTCCACTTTAGATGGGTTTTGGCCCATGCTACCCGGCGACGCTTAGCTACAGTGCTCATAAATGGCTTCCTCTTTGTAGCATATAAGTAATAGTTGCATCTTCTGATGTAACGGCGGACTGTGCTTTCGGATATGGGTATATTCTCGAGCCCAAACAGTCATTTCAATTATCGGAGCATGCCTGTTTTTCACAATGTAACGTCGAAATACTCGTAGGTCCCTAACATTCAATAATCGCTGCTTACTTGGTGCAGTCCCTGGTTCTGTTTTCCTGAAATCTCTGAAACGCTTGATTATCCCATTAACAGTAGAGAATGGAACTGATAATTCATGGGCAATAAATAGCTCGCTAGAATTTGTTATTCTGGAACCGCTGTATAATTTTTTGCCGTAAACACGTTTCTACTGGCTCACCACGTCCTTTGGCTCAAAACAACACGAATACTGTGCTCTGTCGCGTGGACGGTGCTTTTAAAACCTGATGTTGATATTGTTACATTTACTCAGTAAATCTATTTTCATTAGCCTGCAATCCTCTGTATGCACTTTTCACTGTGTTTTTAGCCAAATTACTTGGTGTCCGAAGTTTATTGTCGCTAGGGTTGTACTATTCTGAATTTTATCTGAGTTCCAGCCTGCAAGGCTTGTGGCCGTTCGGTCTCACGGCGTATGTAGACCGTAGCTCCGGTTTTATCTACGTGATTTGCCCTGTATATTATCAGTGAATTAGTGTATGATGTTAAAGTTAAAGTTCCCGTTCTTCTGTGCGGCTGAGTTACCGACGATGATTAATTGTAATTGGAAAGGGTACATGTTGTTAATCTAAGTTCCCTCTGTCTATTTATTGTGTAGTGCTAATCGTGAATTCGTCGGAAGTGGTAAACGAGGAACGTCAACGGGAGTTAGAAAATTACGATAAAGTGTGTGTTCTTCTTTAATGCAACGGAGCAAAAGAAAGAATAAATTAAAGAAAGAAAATATGTGCGACGGAGTGTATAGCGTATCTCTATGGTTGAAGAGTTTATGAGTGTAAGAATATGTCGTGCTAATAAGTGCATGTAATTCTCGTGCATGTAAATCTATCATTAAGACTTTGATTATCTCGGTTAAGACTATGAATTGGATTGATAATACTAGTGTCTATGTAAACGCATTTCGCGTGTGTCAAGCTTAGAACTTTCTTGGATTGGCCTTTATATTTTTTTAGAAAAGTGTTTCGTTTAACTGCTTTAGTTGTGACCATAGTCGGATAAAATTTAGTGACCGTGACTTGTCATACTGGACTTGGACTGTTGTTAGGCCTGTCGGTCAAAAACTATTGGTACACGAGACGTGTACATGTTAGTCTTGAAATGTAATACCGTTATATTGCTAAATCATAGTATTTGGCTATCAGATTTTCGTAAGCCACGATTGCTATTCCTTTTGTAAACAATGTGTTTGGTTTAAACGTTGCTTGGTTGGTGTTAAATATTTATGAACCGTAGTGTTCGACTTAAACCTTATTTAGTTGGTATTGAATTTTTATGAATTCTAAACCTAAGCCTAGAATTAAGCTTTTGAATTTGTTTGACTTTGTGTTTATTCAGTGCTTATTCTTGACCTAAGATAAGGCTTTATATTTAAGTTCTTATTTTGACTTATGCTTTAAATATTACAATAAATCTTATTATTTATTTCCTCATTACCATTCCCTGTTCATGTGATTTATATTTCCACTGCGCATACTCATCTTGCTATTTTATACACGTGACAGGAATTGTGTTTTTATTTGTTTGTTGTTTCAATCATAGTCCATAGTTTCTGGCAAGTCTATTGTTTGTGTACTCATTATTAAGTAACGTGCACTTATTGGTCTGTCTGTCCGTTCCTTTCATATTTTCCACATTTTTGACGTAGAAGGTTGAACGTAACTTAACATACTATTACTTCTCTATTTAGCTTGGTTTTGGTTAGCCTACTGGGGTGGGAGTTAGAGGGGGCCAAGTGATCTACGTGGTATTTGAACTCAGGGCTTCCGCTGTATCCTATACTGTCTTGGGGGGGGGGGGGGGAATTACTTGTTTTATCTTAATTGATCCATCTTCATCGCTTAAATTAAGAACAGATCTATCTTCATCTCCATCGCTGATCCATCTTCATACACTGAAGAGCCAAAACATTATAACCATCACCACAATGATGAATGAATTCGTCTGAATGACGTGGAAGGCGCGTAATTAAGTGGGAATGGCATTTAACTGCTGCTGGAGAAGGTTATTTTGCACTTAATTTTGCGAGTGATTGTAAAGGCTGCTGATCTAAGCGAATTTGATGGAGGCCAGATTGTAATGGCCCGAAGGCTCGGAACCAGTATCTCCGAAACTGCACGACTGGTAGGTTGTTCACGATCTGACATTGTTAGTATTTATGCAAAGTGGATAAATGACGGTGAAACCAGCAGTAGACGCCAAGGTGTTGAACGCCCACGCGTCATCAAAATGAAAGGACATCGGAGACTGTCCCGCTTGGTAAAGCAAGATCGGCGCCAGACCGTGGCTCAGCTGACAGCCCAATACAAGTGCAAGTGGAACACACCGTTCAGCGGACACTGTTGGATATGTGAATGCCTACAGTGGCCCGGAAACATCGAGAATAGACCATGGATAGGTGGAAGAGAGTTGCCTGGTCGGATGAATCACGATTTCTAATTCATCACGTCGATGGTCGTGTCAGGGTACGCCGACTTCCAGGCGAACAGTTGCTCCCCCTTGTACAGCAGGCCAGGCTGGTAGAGGCAGTATAATGCTTTGGGGGACGTTCTTATGGGCGGCTATGGGACCCGTAGTTGTGTTAGAACGGATCATGAAAGCTGCGGACTATCTGAACATCAATGCGGACCAAATGCACCCTTACAAAGGCGTCTGTCTTCCCAGCTGGAAATGGAATCTTCCAGCTGGACAATGCCCATGTCACAAGGCTCGAATTGTGTTGGAGTGGTTCGAGGAGCATAAGGATGAATTTACAATTAATATCCTGGCCACCTAACTCGCCGGATCTTATTCCGATAGAGCACAATTGGGATGTCATGGAGCGGCAGCTCAGAGCTCAAACATCACCACGTCGGAATATCTCGACTTTGCTATGGTTTGTTTAATTCTTCAGCAATACTAAATATAAAAATATTGAACACAGGGAGGCAAGACCCTGAAAAAATCTGTCGTTTCGTATAGAAGCCTCATTTACAAAGATCATTTTAAGATAATTATGTTATCCTCTTTACTTTGACAAAGAATAGCCTCCATCCAAAACGTCAGTTTTTTCAGGGTCTTATCATCCTGTGTTCAATTTTATTATTTATTATTTTACTCCAGGGTTCTTGTATCTCGTCGTTCTTTCTTTCTACATCTATTTTCAGCAATAAGCGATAATCAAATGAAAACGATCGGTTTGAAAATGCGGAAAGGACAAACGAAAATCAGCTATGCATTACGTTCAAAAAATCATAAGACGGGTAAATTAGGATGTGAAAATTGGTATTTATCTCCGAAATGATAATAAAGAGAAAATTTAATGATAATTATCGCCTAAATGTTATTAAAAAGGTATTACAGCAAAGTATTATTAATATCGTTGACGTATCCCAATATTCCGTGAATCTAAACTGTGTGTTCTTTCTTGTATAAGATTATCCTTAGAACACAATAACTGCAAAGAGCATACGCCCTTTATGTTCGTAGCTTATTTGCGTCACATCTTCCCAGTTCGTCATTTCCCATAATAAACTCTTTGAAATTATTTTTCTTTAATGCTTTACAATACAGTACATACCTTATTATTATTTCATCGTAATGTTTTGCATATGCTGGTTTTCAGACCATACGAAAATAATTATCTCGTATATAGTAAACTGATTGTCCCACATTCCTAATGCATATGAATTTTTGAAATATATTTTTTATATAAATTAAAAATAATCTGAAGAAAACGTACTTCCATGGATGCCAATATATTGCATTTTACACTACTGTTTATAAAAATCGCAACACCCTGATGGAATA
>JAHWFO010024621.1:95321-113997 GCA_023313115.1 Rhysida immarginata | reverse complement strand
AAGTTATAATATTATTGTTGAGCGTTTTAAAAATGAAAATTGCTAGGTTTATGGGGTACAGTTGATGTATTGGAGATATTCCTAAAATTTTGAAAAGGTGAGAAACTGGGGCTGGCTTATGAAGTTTGAGTAAAATGCGGACGAACCATTTTTGTAGTCTAAATAGGCGTAGAATGTTAAGTTTAGTGGTTGCACCCCAAAATAGGATACCATAAGATAGTGAGGAGTGAATCATGGTGTTGTAAAGAAGAAGGAGAATTTTTGGGGGAGGAAAATGAAGGCGGGAGAAAAGGCCTAAGCGTTGATTCAGTGTGCGGGCAAGAGCGTTAATATGGGTATCCCAGGAAAGATTATGAGTTAAATGTATGCCCAAATATTTGAAAGAATTAGACTGAGTAATCTGCTGAGAATTGTAAAGTAGAAAGAATTTGCTGGAATCAAATTTTTTATTGTTTTGATGGAATATTATATATAAGGTTTTATCTAGATTAAGGGACAGATGATTGGTTGTGTTCCAGAATAGGAGTTTTTGTAAAATTGAATTAAATGTGTCTTGAATTGAACTAAGTGAGGTGTCAGCAAAATATATAGTAACATCATCAGCGTACAATATAGATGGGAGTGGGGAAAGCGCAATGGGAAGATCGTTTATAAATAGAATGAACAAAAGTGGGGATAGAATGGATCCTTGGGGGACACCTATATTGCGGGTCATTGTTGAGGATGTTTTATTGTAAAGGCTAAGGGTGTATTGCCTATTTTTAAGATAACTTGAGAGCCAGTCGTGTGGGGGTCCGCGTATATTGAAAAAATGGCAAAGTTTATGTAAGAGTAATTTGTGAGGTACAGAGTCAAATGCTTTTGAGAAGTTTATAAAAAGAGAGATTACAAATTTGTTGTTAGCCATGTTGGAGACGATGTATTCTATGAGTTCGAAACAGGCTGTGGTCGTGCTTCGTTTAGGCGTGAAACCGTGCTGGGAGGAAGAGAGAAGATTGTTCAAAAAGATATAGGAGGATAAACGGGAGTAGAAAAGGCTCTCAAAAACTTTAGCAAAGGAGGGAAGGATCGAAATTGGGCGATAGTTTGTAACTTAGAGGAGTCTCCCTTTTTAAATATAGGTGTGATCTTAGCCGTGCGGAGGCAGGAAGGGAATTTACCTTGGATGAGGGAGATATTAAAGAGTAGCGTCAATGGAATAGCAAATCTGGAGCGAGCTTGAATTAAAATGTTGGGACAAATGCCAAGGGACTTGGAACATTTGGAGGGTTTGAGCTGATTAATTATTGTGGACACTTCTTCCGGGGAGGTAGGGGCAACAAAAAAAGAGGTTGATGCTGTTGGAACAGACAATGGGTATTGTAACCGAGGTGAGGGCTGTAAGGGGGCAGGAGGAAGTAGTGTTTCCAAAAAGTTAGTTAGCAGAGTAGGGTTGATTTTGGAGGGATCAGAGAATGGTAAAGTTAAAGGGGAAGCACCGTGGATAAGATTTTTTATAGCTTTCCATTTTGACTTGGTGTTAGAAACTTTTTGAAAAAATCGATCGAAATAATTATATTTAGCTTGTTTAATGATAAGGCGTGTGGAGTTGGAGAAAGAACGGAATCTTAATTTATTGTAATCATTGGGAGTATGCCTGTACTTACGATATAATGCGTTTTTGTGTAAAATAAGCGACAAGATTTTAGGGGTCATCCAGGGCTTCCGGAAAGAGGTTTTTATATTGCTGGAAGAAAATGGTAAAGTTGGCAGGTATCTGTTAAAGCCGCTGAAAATTTGAGTTAGAAATTTCTCAAAAAGGGTGTTGATATCAACTTCTGGGCTAAAAAGTAAATTCCAGTTGGTTAATTCGAGAAAGGAATGGAAGACTGCTAATCTATTTGGAGTTACAAGTTGGGTTTTATTAGACGTAAGGTTGGGGTGGCACTTGGTTAGAAAAGATTGAAAAGTAAACGTAGGAAAGTGATCCGAAATTTCACAATCGAGGGACCCGCTATATTGGTTATCAGCTAAAGTAGAGAAGGTCTGGTCAATTAGGGAGAAAGAATGGTGAAAAGTGGAGTAGTGTGTTGCAGAAGACACCAAGGGAGATAAGCCAGTTCTGGAAGTAAGATCGAGAATTGAAGAAGCATTGGGGGGAGGTTTAAAGAAGTCTAAATTAAAATCACCAGTGATTAGAATTTTGTGTGAGGAGAAGCTTAGATCAAGGAGCATAGTAGATAAGAATGTAAAAAATGTGGGAAATTGTCCGGAAGGGGGGCGGTAGATAGAAACTAAATAAAATTTGTTATTTACTAAAATTGTCAGAATTTCGAAGTCGTCAGTAAAGATGGTGTAGGCAGTGTTGAGGACGTGATGTAGGGAGTTGGAAATATAAACGACGATTCCACCTCCATTTCTTGAGGGACGGTGGAGAGCTTCAGAAGAGAAGTGTTGAAGCGGGGGAACGTCATAAGCTGATTTTGTCCAGGATTCAAGAATAGTGATGATGTGCGGGGATGAGTATAAAAGGGCAAGGGATGAAATGAGGGAAGAGGAATTAGCCCGAAGGCTGCGAATATTTAAACATAAGAAAAATAAGGAAGAAGGAGAGGTAAGTGAGGGATTATTGGCTAGTGTTGAGTTGAAGTCAGCAAAAGAAATAGGGGGACAAAGGGTTGGCATGTTAGAAAGCAGGAGATTGAAGCGAATTGAGGTAGAGAGAGTGAGAGAGTAGGAGAGGATGCGATGGAAACTAAGTGGGGATTAATGTATTACAGACAGATCAGAAATGTTATGTATTGGTCTGACTTTATCACTAGAGTCTTTCCAGAAAATTCTTCCGTTTGACGCCCAGACGTTACGTGGACCCAGTTTGGATTTTGCAGTGCACATGAGACGGTAGCGGGAGGGCGTCAGGTCCTCAGCTATGTGGACAGGGGAACCTTTTAGTTTTTTGCGATTTTTTATTGTTAGATCTTTATGGAAAGAAGAGACAAACTGTAAGAGTATTGGTCGGGTTTTGTTGGGAGCCTGAGGACCAATTCGAAATGCAGAGGAAATAGCAGACGGGTCAAGGTGAACTCCAAGTTTTGTAGAAAACAAATCCAAACAGGCAGAGCTGGTGACTTCGGTTGAGGATTCAGAAAGACCGTAAATTCTGACATTGCATCGTCTTCCGAATTGGTCTATATCATCTATATGTTGAAGTAGGCTTGGAACGGAGGCACTAGGGACAGTAGGAGTAGAGAGGCTTGAAAGTGTGAACGGCGAATTGAGAAGGGAGATGGCTACATCTAATTTGTCAAGTCGACTGTCAATTTCATAGAGGCGCGCCTCAGTCGAGGAAACACGATTTATCAGATCAGTAAAAAGGGTATCAATCTTAGACGTAAAGCGTTGGAAAAACATGTCAAACAGCATACCTAAGTTAGAGTGATTATCAAAGTAATCGGAGATTCCTTTTTCAATGGCGGAGCAGATTGATACATCAAGAGAGGAAGAGGAGGGCGAATTCAGAGTAGCACTTTGAGTTAAAGGCTTTCCAGGAGCCTCTTTGCGTTTGTCACGGGAAGACGAGCAGGAAGTTGAGAATTTAAAAAATTAACAGTAGGGCCTGCGGAAGAAATTCAAGGGCGAGACGTGGATCGAAAAATGAGAGACGATGAATCTACCTCAATTCATCAGGGGAAGTTACATGCCACTTGATGGGAAGGCCATCCTGGGATAGAGATCCAAACACACAGCTTACTGAAGTACCAGAGACAAAACAATCAACTTTTGAAGAGTCGGGATAACAACAATATAGGCAACAATTTCGTAAGCGGGAATCAGTAACAATTGGCGCCGCAAAAAATAAGCCAACAATAGGCCTGTACAATTGTTAAAAGTTAAAGTTCCTATGGCTTTATAAATTCAAATAATTAGAGAACAGATTAGAACTCACCAATACGGCCAATCGTGGAGAGTAAAGAGTCTCAGAGGGGGCAGCACGCTTTCGTATGAACGGCTCAGAGTCAGCTGGCGAAGATAGGTCGATATAAATAGAAAAAAAAACAAAAAGGCGGAAGCGAATTACCGTAAGACTTTTTGACGAATTAATGCTTATTACCGACGTTTTAATTATGACAAAAAATTGATTTTTCTCCCTTTAGATACATTCAGTATTTACATTTGATAGGTGCAAATTTTATAATATGTGATACTTTTTTAAACTTTAACAATACTTTCCTATCCATTGTTATATACATTTGAAATGACTAACTTTCTTACATCTCGATTCTTTTAAAAGTAACAATGAAGAAAAAAGTATTGTTCTACTCACTGGTGCGGAAAAAAATGGCGGTGTGAGTCGTTCGGTTGTCCGCATTCCGCCTCTTCACAAAGTAAATAGAATATCTTCGACTGACGCGAACTGAATAAAAACAGTATTTAAGACAAATTGGTAAGGTGGAAAATTCCAAAAATTTATTTTATTCCCTTTTGTGATTATTTACTTCCAAAAAAGAATCACTAACGATCGCCATTAACGGCAAGACGGAAAGTTGCTATGGGGGAACCCCCCCCCCAGGGCGAACAATCGCCGATCATCGTCGGCAGATAGAGAGAAAGAAAAAAGAAGGAAGTTATGTGATGAATCTCGAAGATCGCGGAGTAGATCCCGATCTCGGTCTCGGAACCCATCACCGAGGAACCATAAACAGAGGAAAGAAGGCCTAAATAAACCTGTTCTAACTAAGAAAACAAATCAGACGAAAGAAACCCGCATCAATGACCAAATAGACTCCAGTTCTGACGTGACTTTCGCCCCGATGAGCATTGCTTGCACAAATAAAGGGGAGAAGTAACCCACAAATAGTGCAGATGAAAAGTCTCACCTCCCCCCTTCTCAAACTAATGATAATCAATTGAAATTTAATGAACTCCTCAGAATAGCCGCTAGACCTTGGCTCATTGTATCTGTTAAAACGAAGGACCCGAACGGTAATAATACCTTCTCACCGGGGTTCATTAAAAGAGTAATTAACTCACTAATTGGAGAAGCCCCCAACGTGAACAGATTACAATCGGGCAAATTCCTAATCAAATTTCAATCGAATTCCCAGGCCGAAAGATGCTCCAAATTCAAGGACATTGGAACCCTCACATTAGAATACGAAGTCCCCAGGTTTCTTACATCATCTGTGGGAATTATTCATGGAATCCGCTGTGATACCACTTTAGAGGACCTACAAACTTCATCGAACAAAGGAAAATATGTAACTGGAATGAGAATGCTCTCCCCTCCCTTCCAAGGAGCAACTTTTTCGAAAGCATTGATCTATTTCTCCCTTCCGGCCCCTCCAGAGAAAATTATTTATGGAAATGAAATTTTCACAGTGACTAGACCTCCTCCCCGACCATTACAATGTAACAAATGCCACCGATTAGGGCACACAAAATTAAGATGTCAATTTCCGGAAACTTGCTCCAAATGCACAAGTGAGGATCACATTAGAACCAACTGTACATCCAAAATCTTCCTTTGCATTAACTGCGAAGGAGATCACTCCCCCTACTATAGGGGATGTAATAAATTTAAGTATGAAGCCCTCATCCGAACTAAAATGATTAACCTGTTCTGTTCGTACTATCAGGCCAAAAAACTGGTAGATTTAGAATTGGGGGCTAACGGACCCATGAAAAAATCTTACGCATCACTAGTTTCCGGGGGTCAAAGCCATTCCCCCGCAGCAAGACAACAAAATAACACCTCCCAAGAATGTAACTCGCCATTACAAGAATTCCAAGATTATCAATCTCACTTGGGGTCATGCCCAAACTCTCAACAATCATTTATGACCTGTATCACCAGTGGTAGAGACGAGGTAACTTCTCCCCAATCTTTTGAAGCACCAGCATCGCCTATTTTTCGAGAAAGTGAAACAAACATGCATCCCTCCCAGGTGCCGTGGTCTCAACTCTCTCCCTTCACGGCAGAGCTGATCACTAACCCCCCGACAGATACAGTGAAAGACCAACAGATGACTCTTCCACCCACTTTAACGACTCCTAACACAAAAATCGATCCAGCTGTACTGGATGAAGCAGTCAGCAATGTTCTGAAGACCTTCATCTCCACTCTGATAGGTGAGGCCAAGTGCCCTGCTAATGTGGACTATTCGATGGGTGTTGGAGACACCTTTAACATTATGGGCAAGAGGTTCCAACACTCCCCTCGTTGGTTTACAGAGTCGACGGCTTGGTTCCAAGATATGCTTTCCCCGACGTTGCCCCTCCACCAGCACACTCCACATGGCCAAGATGCAATCGACATCAATTAAAATCATACATTGGAATGCGAGAGGTATCTTCTCAAATTGGGAAGATGTCACTTTATTACAAAGAAAATCGGATATTTTAACCATTTGTGAGACTTTCCTGAATTCGGACTCTAAAATCAAAATTAATAACACCATTACTTACCTTAATAATAGAGATCGTCATGGAGGCGGAAACCTGGCCGCGGTTAACCCTCAAATTCCGCATTTCATAAACTCCAGCAGGCACTTCGATTCAATAGCATTAATGGAGATTGTCATATACTTTTCTAATACTTGGCTACACTTGTACTTCACATATGTTCCGGGATTCGTCAGGAAAAATGTGTGGGAAAAGTTAATAGACTCGCTAACACCCCCTTTCATCATCATCGGCGATTTTAACGCCAAAAGTCCGCTATGGGGATGCGAAACATACAACTATAATGGGACGTGTCTAGAAGACCTCATTATAAGATATAACCTAACGGCACACTTTACCCCGGACTTCACCTACACTCCACCCAGACCCACTTGGTCTCCTTCCAATCTTGATTTCGCCATCTCCTCTGCTAATTGGCCTCTACCAATCAACATCTCCCTGGTCCAAGGGACGTATGGAAGTGACCACCAACCTGTTCGCCTAACTATTAATTCGGTACACCCTCCCAAACCAATGAGACGCAATAATAGCCCCAATATACCTCGACCCTTTTGCAAATTCGATCTTGAATCTGACAACATGTGCTTCTACATATCAAGAAATATACAAAAACAAATGCTACTATTTCAAAATCGTATTCTTCCGTCCATGCCAGAGAACAGAAATATTCCCCCTAGGCCAGGTTGGTGGACCCCGGAATGTGAGTCTGCAATCTGGATCAGAAATAGTTCCAGAAGACAATTTTTAAAGTGTAGATGCGATGTTTGTTGGATTAGGGCAAAGAAGATCAAGGCGCTATGTAAAAGGGTACTCAGAAAACATAGACGTCAATATTGGGCGAATCTTATCTCAAGCAACAGGAAAAACAACATTTGGAAAATTTTAAAGATCATGCTACAAAATCCAAAATGCACAATCCCACTTATAAGGAACCAGGACGGTTCCACAATGGACCCCAAAGAATCAGCCATTGCCATCCTTGAGCAGGCAGTTGGGATGCCGGTGGTAAAACAACTTAACTGGCCATATCCCCTGCCAGCAACTTTTGTACCGGAGACAAGACGTGTCCAATGGGATTTCCCATTCACCATCTTAGAACTCAAGGCGGCCCTCAAAAATAAGATAAAGTCTCCCGGCCCGGACAAACTACTGGACAGGACCTTTACTAAACTAAACATGAGCCAACGTAAGATCTTACTGGAACACTTCAATAAATCCTGGATGACAGGCATAATTCCTAAAGAATGGAAATTATCATTTATTCACCCCATTTTAAAACCTAATAAATCGCCTTCGTTAGCACAAAACTATAGACCTATAGCACTAACATCTTGCCTCATTAAACTCATGGAGAGAATAATTAACAATAGATTGCAGCACTTTTTGGAATCCCATCGTATCCTCCCTCCATGTATCACAGGTTTCCGGAAGGGATCCATATATACTTTGCCTGTCATTAGATTGGTGGACGATATTTACGCTGCGTGGCAAAAAGGGGAATCATTAGGAGCTATATTCATGGACCTATCCAAAGCTTATGACTCAGTTGACCACGAAATCCTCATCAGTAAACTTGCTAGAATACCCCTACCTAGACGTATGTTCATATGGATTTCCGCCTTCCTGAAACACCGACGGGTGGGCATCAGATATCCAGGGGGTACCGCTTGGCAAACTCAAGCCAGAGGACTCCCCCAAGGCTCTGCATTAAGTCCTGTCCTCTTTAACATCTTTATGATGGATATCCCAAATAACCTCCCAGCGAATGTAAACATCAACATCTTCGCTGATGATATTGCGATATGGACAGCGCATCATTCCATCCCTGAAATTAAAAGTCGTCTCCAAAACACGTGTGACATCTTGGCCGATTGGGGAAATTTAAACGCTATGACATTCTCGCCTGATAAGACTGTTGTAATTTTCTTTGTAGAAAAGGGTCCTACCCCATTTCCTCGAATTTACCTCAATAATACAGTTCTCCCTATCAGGAAATCTCACAAATTCCTAGGAATTATCCTAGATGAAAAGCTAAAGTGGAGAGGCCACATAAATCGCATTAAAGAACATCTGAGGAAGAACCTGGCCAGAATCAAGCGCATCATTAGGCGAAACTGGGGACCACCATGGTCAGAAACATCCACCGTCTTGTCCTCCCTAATCCAGACTGTAGATCAAACTGACATTTTTCTACTTTTGGCCCCAAAATCTACCAGAGAACTATTAATGATTCTAGAGAGGAGGTTTATAAGAACCTGCCTTCACGCCACCCAATCATCTCCCAATCAAGTGCTGTATGCAGACTCTAATCTTTCACCCCCGCCATTGAGATGGGAAATCAAAGCCATCTCCACCATCTACACCTACCTGCAAGCGTCACCTTCTTTTAACCCAAATATAACTTTTGCGGGAAATTGTAATGTCCTCTTCAAATCGAACAAATTCCAAAATCTAATTGGCGAAATCCTCAATAAATTCCAATGTGAAAATACCCTTTTATTCGGAAGAACAATTTTAGACAACCCTCACCTTACGGGCCTAGACCCGAACATTACCCTCTTACCTAACTTGCCGTCTAAGACCCCACCCGATATCTCTAGAAAAGTCACGTCAGGCCTTCTTTTTAACTATTTTCATGATTTCAAAAATCTCTATACAGATGGCTCCTTAACGCCTGGAGAATTGTGTGGTGGAATTGGCATATATGAGAAGAACAAGCATATTGCAGCCAATAAATGCAGCCCAGTTACCAGTGCCACCATGCTTGAATTGATAGCTATACACAAGGCAATTCTTCTAATAGACTTACAATTACCTGCTAAATACTTGATCTTAACTGACTCTAAGAGTGCAGTAACGGCCATAAAAAATGCTTTGGAAGGGGGGAAATGGTTCCACAACGACGCCTTAGGTCAAATCATTTCCCTCATAGCGGACCTTTCTCTTCATAAATTTTTAATAAACCTGATGTGGATCCCGGGACACAAAGGAATTAAGGGCAACGAGATAGCGGACCACTTAGCCAATTGGGCAAGAACGTCGAATGGCTCAATCAAAAATAACCGCCTCGATCCCAAATCACTAAGACAATATCTTAAGAGGAGACTCATAGTGCGCTGGAATGCTGAGTGGTGCGTAGATCCCCGAGGTGGCCACTATAAACAACTGATTCCATCACTCCTAGATAATATCAAATTCACTCCTCGGTGGCTCTCCTTTGATCAAAGAACGGCCATCTTCAGATTGAGAAGCGGTCACCTGCCAATTAAGAGTTTTTTATACAAAATAAAAATTTGCCCCACTGATAGATGCTCTTGTGGTGCTCCGGAAACGGTGAAACATGTAATCTTAGAATGCCCCAATTACCATCAACAGAGGGAGCAAATGTTCAATCACCTGGCTCAAACCCACACAACGCCGTCTTTGACAAATATCCTCCTGTGTACCCCGGGGAAAAAGCAAGTGAAGAAGAATATCATCCATGCATTAATGAATTTTATTAGTGACTCGAATTTATCACTGAAAATTCTCGGCCCTTTATTACAAAATCGATAAATTAACTAACTAATTAATTATCTACCAATAAATGTATAAGAGGAAGCAGCTTGTCCCCCTTTCCATTGGGAGATGCGAGCTGAAAACTGAACTGAACTGAACTGAAAAAAGTATTGTAGAATAATACACATATTAACTGCAAATAATGATTTTATCGGAATTGTTTATATTAATAAAAACCCTAGTATTTCAAAATGGACATTGTTACACTAATACAAAACACAAAGCAAGAAACGTGTGTGAGATAATTATTCAAAAATATATGTATATATAACAGGGTCGTAGCCATGACGTTATCTTGGGGGGAGGTCGATTATTATAATTTTTGGACCTGCTTTAAAAAATTCGACTAAATCGAAAATTAACCCCAGTAAGGGAGGCAGACGTTCTTTCATAACTGATTGGTTGTCAAACTCCCAACCCTTGACTACGGCCCTGTAAAAATACCTTTATTGTTTGGGGCTTGAGGCACAAAGGAAATGTAAACTCCGCTTACAAGATGCAGTCCATTCATCAGTAACACACTTCAGATAGTTCTAGCCCTTCTCCACAAGATAAATGTAATACAAAGTCGTACTTCCTGATGTTGGCCGACCAGATACTTTTATTTCCTCGCCCATCTTCTGATCGGTTGAGATGTACATTCCTTATTCCCAGGTACATTCCTTATTAATATATTGCATGTTTGTGTGTGTTAGAGGACACCTTTAGTATGACTTCTGGAAAATACATTTGATTTTCAGGGATAACATGTTGATCATTACATCCCACTATATAGAAGCCAATAAGCTCTCCACCATGGCAAGGTAGTGTCCTAATGAAGGGATTAATAATTCATTTTTTCGCAGCTACATGCAAAAGTGCACCAATTAAAAATACATGCCACTTCTTCACCTCTACAACATTCACTGGTATATTTTTTAAAAGTAATAACAGTCAAAAGCCACACGATTTAAAATGCTTATGGCCTTATTTCGTCAGAGAAAAACAAAGGCTAATTTCTAATCACTTAATGGGATTTTGGAAGAAAAAAAGTTTCATATCTTACTGGATAATAAAAGAGAGAATGGTAAGAAGCAGCAAGAGACTTCCATATCTTCTTAAAGTAATGAACAGAATATAAAATGAAACCTAATGTTTGGTTTCTTACATAATTTCCTACATTACTTAATCTGTTGAAATCCAATGAAGCTCAAGGGTCTAATGAACGCGACTACTGAACATTTTCTTTCTTCTCTTGATGCATAGATTGAAAGACAACACTTGGCAACGTAACATGTTCGCCAGTTTTTCAACGATACAATTCAGTTTTATCAGAGTAATAGGGCAGTTCTCCGTTTATTCATCAACAAGCTTCACCAAACGACTGTGAAGTACTGTGCAGAACTTATGAATACGTCTAGATGCCCAAAATACTTCCATATTTACTGAGCATTTTAACTCTATTATTGTTCTACCTCCTTTTTCCTCCCTTTTGCTGGAAAAAAACAATGCCCGGATAACTTTGGAAAAGTTCATTGCCAAATAGTGGACAGATGACAGGAGCAAAATTGAAAGCGTCCTGAACGTCCTAACAGTCTGATAGACAATGGCAAATATGCTCCCATAATCTCGACATCATGCCCATTTTAGACATTTGATTTAAATGACCAATCAACGTTGACCACGCAGAAATTCTTAGAAATTTTACTAGAATCTTCTATTGCGTGATTGCTATATGCAAAACGTTCGATTTTTTATAGCGATACTTTATTCAATTGCGTATATTAATTTCTAAACTTTTTATAAATTGGTTGGCTGTTTTAAATCTTATTCATGAGACATTTCTAGTCCTAGCCTATAAAGCAGGTCATTAAAAAAAATATAGTTATAATTTAACACTATCTATTGTGCAATACAGAGATTTTAATTATGACAAAATGGATTTTTCTCCCTTTGGACACATTCAGTATTTACATTTGATTTGTGCAAATTTTGTAATATGTGATACTTTTTTAAACTTTAACAATACTTTCCTATCCATTGTTATTTACATTTGAAATGACTAACTTTCTTACATCTCCATTCTTTTAAAAGTAACAATGAAGAAAAAAGTATTGTAGGAAGAATACACATATTAAATGCAAATAATGATTTTATCGGAATTGTTTATATTAATAAAAACCCTAGTATTTCAAAATGGACATGGTTAAACTATAGCTAAACACAAAGCAATAAACTTGCGTAAGATAAATAATCAAAAATATATGTATATATATAACAGGGTCGTAGCCATGACGCTATCTTGGGGAGAGGTCAATTTTTATAATTTTTGGACCTGCTTTCAAAAATTCGACTGAATCGAACATTAACCCCAGTTAGGGAGGCAGACTTCCTTTCATAACTTATTGGTTATCAAACCCCCAACCGTTGACTACGGCCCTGTAAAAATACTTTATTGTTTGGGGCTTGAGGCACAAAGGAAATGTAAACTCCGCTAACAAGATGCAGTCCATTCATCAGTAACACACTTCAGATAGTTCTAGCCCTTCTCCACAAGATAAATGTAATACAAATTCGTACTTCCTGATGTTGGATACTTTTATTTCCTCGCCCATCTTCTGATCGGTTGAGATGTTGGTGCAAGCATCAAGTTAATGTCGATACTTGTTCTCTGCCTAATAAAATCATAACATAAAGTATACATTCCTTATTAATATATTGCATGTTTGTGTGTGTTAGAGGACACATTTTAGTATGACTTCTGGAAAATACATTTGATATTCAGGGATAACATGTTGATCATTACATCCCACTATATAGAAGCCAATAAGCTCTCCACCATGGCAAGGTAGTGTCCTAATGAAGGGATTAATAATTCATTTTTTCGCAGCTACATGCAAAAGTGCACCAATTAAAAATACATGCCACTTCTTCACCTCTACAACATTCACTGGTATATTTTTGTAAAGTAATAACAGTCAAAAGCCACACGATTTAAAATGCTTATGGCTTTATTTCGTCAGAGAAAAACAAAGGCTAATTTCTAATCACTTAATGGGATTTTGGAAGAAAAAAAGTTCCATATCTTACTGGATAATAAAAGAGAGAATGGTAAGAAGCAGCAAGAGACTTCCATATCTTCTTAAAGTAATGAACAGAATATAAATGAAACCTAATGTTTGGTTTCTTACATAATTTCTTACATTACTTACTCTGTTGAAATCCAATGAAGCTCAAGGGTCTAATGAACGCGACTACTGAACATTTTCTTCCTTCTCTTGATGCATAGATTGAAAGACAACCCTGGGCAACGTAAAATGTTTGCCAGTTTTTCAACGATACAATTCAGTTTTATCAGAGTAATAGGGCAGTCCTCCGTTTATTCATCAACAAGCTTCACCAAACGACTGTGAAGTACTGTGCAGAACTTATGAATACGTCTAGATCCCCAAAATACTTCCATAACTACTGAGCATTTCAACACTATTTTTGTTCTACCTCCTTTTTCCTCCCTTTTGCTGGAAAAAAACAATGCCCGGATAACTTTGGAAAAGTTCATTGCCAAATAGTGGACAGATGACAGGAGCAAAATTGAAAGCGTCCTGAACGTCCTAACAGTCTGATAGACAATGGCAAATATGCTCCCATAATGTCGACATCATGCCCATTTTAGACATTCGATTTAAATGACCAATCAACGTTGACCACGCAGAAATTTTTGGAAATTTTACCAGAATCTTCTATTGCGTGATTGCTATAAGCAAAACGTTTGTTTTTTTAATAGCGATACTTTATTCAATTGCGTATTTTAATATCTTAACTTTTTATAAATTGGTTGGCTGTTTTAATTCTTATTTATGAGACATTTCTAGTGCTAGCCTATGAAGCAGTTCATTAATGCCTTGAAAAAATTTTTTCCTAATGCTACCATCCATGGATGTCTGTTTCACCTTTCTCAGAACGTTCATCAGAAAGTACAAGATTTGGGATTAAAAGTGGGATATGTAATGGAAACAGAATTTGCTACCAAAAATACAATCCTGCTTATTTAGCGTTTGTTCCTGAAGGGTTTGTTCCTCAATTTTTTGAAAAGTTGATGGAGGAGTTTTCACTGGAGGCAAATCCAATTGCTGAATAGTTTGAAGATGTTTACATTGGTCGTATTCGCAGAAGGAATGTTCGAGCTACTCCGAAATTCCCTCTGAATATATGGAATGTGTATTCGAGGGTTTTAAACAATTAGCCACTCACAAATAATGGCGTCGAGGGATGGCAAAACCGGTTTCATTGCCTTGTGTCATCTGACCATCTCTCGATCTGGTCATTTTTGCAAAAAAATAAAAGAGGAGCAACAATACACAGAACGCTGTTTGGAACAGCAATCGGCAGGAACAATTAATCCATGGAGACCACAATATATTGCTGTTGACAGACGAATTTACAATTTGGTGTCAAATTTTAATGATAATATAGATGAACTGCAATATTTAAGAGGCATTTATCTAATTTAAGTGGTTGAATCCAAACTATATTGTATAGTCATTAATAATTATCATTCATTATTACATTGCATTATAGATTTATTGAAGTTTTTTATTTCATAAAGTGTATACTGTTATACTGTCAAGCCACCACCTGTTTATTCTATTGATGAGTTACGCGTGTCTCCCTTGAGCTCCCTATCAAACTTCCACACGACTGGAGAAAATTTATGTTTCTGGAAAGGAAAGAGAAAGAACGAGTATTCATCAAAGAAACTCTGCAACTAAAACAGAAAAAGCTCTACGGACATTTGAAACATAAGAACAACGGAAGGTTCGAATAGAGCAAGAAGGTATAAGAGCTTCTACGTCAAGGGCAAGCAAAGCTTGAGTCTATAGTATCTGGCGATGCTCCGCAATAGTGAGACAAGTCAAGAAGAGTTTAGATAAAGTCACGATATATAACCTAGACTTCCTATTTTTCGTATTTTTCGTAGAATGGGTAGTCCCTTTGCTCTGCGTTGTATTGATTGAGTTATTATTTAACGAATTGGGAGTAATAATTTAATTTTCTGAGATTGTTCTCTTTACCTCAAGTGTAATTATTCCGGCTAACGCCGGATACCTCTGCTAGTTGTTAAATAATGATGGTTATATACGGAGAGGATTAAAATCTAAAATAATACGTTTTCGTCAGTACAATCGTGAACAGGACCCGGATAGCTTTTATCGAGAGCAGATTATGGTACACGTGCATTGGCGGACTGAGGCCACTGAGGTGTTAATGACGATTTAAATTTAGAAGAAATTTTCCTCAACAATTGCGAAATGATAAAGTCTGAAAGTATACAGTTCAATTCCTTAAAAGGACCAGTAGAATTTGAAGCGTTATTAGCAGTGGTTCGAAATACAGAAAATGATGATGACGAAAATGATGGCAATCGAGCTGAAGCAAGTCCCTGTCCTTTAGGTGAATATGAATTAGAGACCAAGAAATTGATCCCGACCATTGTTTGCAATTCCAAGGGGAACAAGGCAATGACTTAATATGTAGAGTAATTACTCAACCGTCAATGATGAGCGAAGATTATGTGCTCGCATTACCATACATGTTTAAACAGTGACCAAAGAAATTTTGTTTTGTACCTAGGAATTCTGTTCACACTTTATTATTTTGTCAGCAGCAGTGCTGGAGTTGGTAAAAGCTTATTGATAAAGGCCGTTTATCAATATTTAATGCTGATCTTTAATCGTGAGCCAGGGGAAACCCAGACGAAATAAAAATATTACTTTGCGCTTTTACTGGTAAGGCCGCATTTGGTATTAGAGAACAAACAGTTCACAACGCATTCTGTTTGCCGATTTCAAAGTGTGGTAGTAATATGCCGGGAGCCCCACAATTGGGTGGATGGCAATTCGGTGGACATCAATTGAGTGAACGTCAATTCGGTGGACGCCAATTCGGTGGAAATGCATATTTGATCGAGATTTCAAATCACCTTAACTTGTTGTTTGTTTATAATTGACACATCTTTATTGCAATTGGGTCATTCCACGTCAGTTCAGGCAGGCACTTGCACTGACCTATCTGATTTTAAAGAAATTTGGTATAAACAGTTGCCCTACGGTGTTGGTAACGAATGCCATATATTTTAAATTTTTTTTATTTTTATGGAAGTTACGGACATTTAAAATTTTCGAGTGGGGGCCTTATCTATGAATTACTGTAACTTGGTGATGCCATTGGTGACATATGAAAGCTCTTTAACTGTAGATATTATATGAATTTTTTAAAATTATATTACGCATGCACAAATATTTCAATTTAATAAAAATATTTTATTTATGAAAATTTCTCAAAAGGTGGGTATTTTTTTTTAAAAAAATTATTATCTTACACATATTTTCATAAAAACAATACAAAAAATTCAAAATTGTATTTTGCTCCGTTTTGAAGATATTAATTTTTTAAGCTCGAGCTCCAATCCACAATATATCCGTTTGTATGATACAGTTCTTCAGATGGACAAGGCATCCTAAGAAATATAAATTTTGTGGTAATCTCCGATTGTCTTAAATATTCTACAGCTGTTTTTTATTCCTTTCAACGTGAATTCATTAAGTTTTTAAAAGTAAATTCAATAAATGTAGAGAAAATATGAGGGTTGATGAAAAGTACTGCCTCCATGGCTGTAACTTTTATATTTTTTAAATGATTTCAAAATTCTTTTGTATCTGATACTTACATTTGTCCTCTATGTAATGCTCTATTCACTTTTCGACATTATCCCCATCCCTTTCCAATCTCTGCACTAATGTGTGACCACTCGGGAGAAACCGTCGGAGAGGAAGTCCGGGGTTGTTGTCGACACCAGGATTGCATGGCAGCTTTCTGCAGCACGATGACGCTGGCCCGCTAACAGTCGCCACATACTAGAGGTGTTGCAAAACCTACAGTTCAAAGTTGAAAAATTGCAGTTCAAAAATGAAAGACTTTGCACCTTACGACTTTCACCACTTCCCGAAGAAGAAAAAGCACCTTAAGAGACATTCCATCCCTTATGACGAGATAAAAGAGCAGTTGCAGGTTGTGAAACACTCTGCTCAATATGGCTGGTGAAATTTGCTAAACTCCAGTTGTGATTTCTTCTTCAGCTCAGGCAAAATGTGCGGATTGTTTGCATAAATTTTACCTTTCAATCCATGCCAAAGGAAGAAATCAAGAGGTGTGTGGTCCGGTGAGCGTGCAGGCCAGATGCCACGCGAGATGATTTGATCAGCAAAAACGTTTTGCAGAAAGTGCATTGATGTGTGTGCTGCAGTGGCGGCTCGTCTATAGGACTGCGGCACTGCAGTACCCCAATTTTACTTTCGATATCGATAAAATTCAATATAATACATTCTTATATATGTATATTACATGATCCTTAAGCTTAATGTCACTAGCTATTCTCTAGTTCGTGAAAAAATTACAGTTTTCTGACGCAGCACCCTCAGAAATTTTAGCTACGAGCCCCCGCTGGTGTGCTGTACCAACACCTTCTAGACACAAGGCCTCGGCATGGAAGACTTTAACGTCAAGGCCAACTGTAAATACAGGGCAGTCGGAAACAATGTAAAAGGTGATTTTCGACTGCCCCGGCCTGTATTATAGTAGGTCTTGCCGCCTACTGTATGACAAAAAGTCTTCCGTGTCGAAGCATTGTGTCTAGAAGGTGTTAGCTGTACACGTTTTTAAGCACTACTGCACACTAACTTTTGAATCACCCTGTATAATGAAGCCTGTATCAACTTCAGCTGTCTCTGCAATTCATCTCGTCCTTCATGGTAACTCAGAAGTGACTGACTCTGAGGAAGTGTAAAGTAAATATACTTTCTTTATTACTAACAATTCGACATCATAATGCAAATTTATAATTTTGTACTAAATTATATTCTAACTTTTCTGACTTCTGAAAAAAAAACTGAAGTTCTAAGAAACATTTATCCTCTTGATATAATTATTATTGTAATTCTACTAATGATTTTTTTTCGTGTAATTATAACTAATAATACTATTTATTAAGTAACGAAAGGTGCTTTATGCTATCAGTGTGGGGAAACGTGTCTGTCCGTCTGTCTGTCTGTCTGTCTGTCTGTCTGTCTGTCTGTCTGTCTGCCTGTCTGTCTGTCTGTCCGTCTGTCTGGCTGTAACTCAACTCCTCCAAGGTTATGAAAGATTTTCAAAATCTGTTTTCGTCAGTCGATAAATGTGGTACATGCCATGAAAAAATCATAAATTTTATCTAAATCGGTTCATTAGCACGTCCACAAATGGCACCATCACGACCCCACCTATCAATTTTCAATGGAAGGTTATTGAAAGTAATATGTCAAACATATTACATATTATTCATTCAAAGTAATATGTCAAACAAATCTTAATGACGAGATACAAGCGAATATAAATTACTCTTTCGGCCAATAAATATGGTTCAGGAAATGAACCATTTTGAAAATTGTTGCAAGCGAAACATTGGCACGTGCACTAATGGTATCTATATTGCACCTTCAAAAATTTTCAATGATAAGATATGGCATGTAATATATCAAACAAATTGTGATGATGTATTATAAATGAATATCACGTAAAAGTAATGATAGTCCAAATTGGTTTCAAGGAACCTGGTTTAGTGGAACAAGTCTGGTTTAGTGGAACCATTATGGTTCATTGGAAC
>JAHWFO010024621.1:80067-95311 GCA_023313115.1 Rhysida immarginata | reverse complement strand
AATGCTAAAATATGGCATGTTATGTATCAAACGACTTGGAATGATGTGTCATAAATGAATATAACGTAAAATTAACGATAATCGAAATTGGTTTCAAGAAAACTGGTTAGTGGAACCATCCTGTTTTAGTGGAACCATTATGGTTCATTGAAACTGCAATGCTAAAGTATGGCATGTAATATATCAAACAACTTGGAATGATGTGTCATGAATGAATATAACGTAAAATTAATGATAGTTGAAATTATTTCAAAGGTACGTGTTTAATGGTATCATAATGGTCTATTAGAAACTTTCATGTTGACATAGGGCCGTTTTAAAATTTAGTTCCGCGAATGTTTTAGTTTATCCTTTCCGTACTTGGTTATGTCTTTCCCTAATGGTTTATATAAATAATAAAACAGAAATAAATGAATGGTCGCAAGATTACACGCTTTCTCTTCCCTGTACGAGTAGTTAAGTCCCTACTACCTGACTCCCGCTGCTTGGAGCTCAAGCTTTAAAAATTAATTTCTTCAAAACGGAGCAAAACACAGTTTTGAAATTTTTGTATTGTTTTTATGAAATATGTATGAAAGTTTTTGTTAAAGTATTTTTGTATGTATGAAAGTATGTATAATCTATTAACAATTTTTTAACAAAAAAAAATACCCATCTTTTCAGAAATTTGAATAAATAAAATATGTTTAATTAATTCAATTATTTGCGCATGCGTAATATAATTTTAAAAATTCCAAATAGAATCTACTGTTAAAGAGCTTTCATATGTCGCCAATCACATCTTCTTAAGTAAAATACAACCGCAGTTAAAGAACTTCATAGGTACAATTTTGCAAATACGTCCTCACTCAAATTTCGAACATTTTAAATGTTCCATAAAAATAAAAATGAAAAACAATTAAAAATATTTGGCATTAATTACCAACTCCGTAGGGCAATTGTATATACCAAATTTCATTAAAATCCGAGAGGTCAATGCCAAAATTATAAAAATTCTGCCTGAATTGACGTCGAATGACCCAATTACAAAGCAATTTGCTTCATTCATTTTATGTCGAAGCTACTTTTTAGGCGGGAATTTTTTATTTATTATTTATTAGTTTATAAATAAATGAGAATATTTCTTTATCATTTCTCACTTTATTAAGTCATTGTGTAATATGTGCAACATTTTCCATTTAGCTTTATTGCTAAAAGTTCCATTATTCAATAAAAATACTGTAATTCTTAAATTACTACTTAAGCTCCTTATAATAGGCGCAATAGGAATTTGGTAGAAAAATCTGCCATTTGACATTAATATAGCACGGTGACCCGCCTTCTACAGCCTGGTTTTATTAAAAAAAAAAAACGGTTGGAGAGGAGGACAGAGGGTAGAGTTCATTTCATTTTTAGGTTGAAAGGCTTGACCCCTCCAGCCTTTTAAGAGAATTACGTTTTCCTTCTCATATAAACAAATATAAACAAAGAGATTTAAAGTGACTGTCTTAAAAGTTGAAGTTATAATATAAAAATATTACAAGTATTTAATTTATTTACTTTATTTATTTATTTATTTATTTATTTATTTAATCAAGTTAAGTTACAAATACGCCCAGCTGGGACCTGTATGGACTGACCGACGAGTTAGGTCCCAGCAGGCACGACAATATAACAAAATACAAGTACAAATTAGTTGGTAGTAATATATGAATATCTGTAGACCGGAAAAAATATACACAAAAACAAAATAATTGCAGATAAAATATACAAAACAAAAATATAATGAAATTGTAACAACAAAATTATATAAAATATAATAAAAATCTAATAATTTTTACATTTATTCTTCATTACTTTTTTAATAATAACAAAAAGAAAAAATATTGCATCAAGAAAATTTGTTCAGTTATATGTTCTCTCAGTTTTTGAAATGATTTCCAAAATTCTGTAAATATTTTATGTGTGTTGAGTTTTGAATCCTGTTAACATTTTGGGGGATGATGGGGAAGAAGCTAAAATTTAACGCGGGTCATATGATTATATTAACGCTTTCAACCCTAAAACGAAATGAAGTCTACCCCCTGTTCCTCCCCTCCAATCATTTTTCTATATTACAAGCAGGACAAGCTGTACACTTTCCCAAAGCATATTTATTTTTATTTATTCGGTTTTTGCATATTTTTTTCTATAATTTATTTATATTTTTTGTACATATTTTACTTGCAATTTTTTATATTATATCCTCAAGTTGCCTGTACACTTTTAAGACAATCATTTAAATTCTCGTATAGGAAACCTATTTTCTCTTAAAAAGCTGGAGGGGGAAATAGTTATATTAGGGATCAACCCTTTTAAACGAAAAATGAAATGAACTCAATCCTCTATCCCTTCCAACCAGACCTTGCTTTATTAATGTCAAAAAATATATCTATTTACCCAATTCGTATTGTGCCTATTTTAACGAGATTAATTGGTAATTTAAGAATAACAGTATTTTTAATTGAATCATGGAACTCTTAGCAATAAAACAAAATAGAAAATGTTACACTTTTTACAAAATGATTTAATAAATTATTTAAAAAAGAAATAACCTCATTTATTTGTAAGCTAATAAATAATAAATAAAAAAATTCCGCTTATAAAGTGGCTTCGACCTAAAATGAATGAAGCAAATTGCTTTGTAATTTTAATAAAGATGTGTCAATTATAAACAAACAACGAGTTAATAAAAATTCTTCGGTGGTTTAAAAATCTCGATCGAATTTGCATTTCCACCGTATTGTCGTTCACCCAATTGACGTTCACCGAATTGTCGCGTCCACCGAATTGACGCTTGCTGAATCATCGCACCCACCCAATTGACGTCCACCGAACTGTCGCGTCCACCAAATTGATGTTCATCCAATTGTCTCCACTGAATTGCCATCCATTCAATTCTCTTAGACCCTAATATACCAGCATTGTCGGCAGGCAATGCTAACACATTAGCCAGTAAGCTATGTAAAATAAATTAATCATTTTAGACGAAATATCTATGTTGAAAAGTAGGATTTTCAATCAAATTAATCGCAGATTACAGCAAATTTTCCATACTGAGGTAAATCTATTATTTTTGTAGGAGATTTTAACCAACCGACAGTTGGAGATAACTGGATTTTTCAGCCTAAAACAGGGCGTAATCCGATGGCAGTTCTAACTAGTGCACCATTGTGGGAACAATTTTGCCTGCTTCCTGTGACCAAAATAACCTCTGAAGGATGATCTTAATTTTGCTATTGCATTAAATAATATGGCTACCGATAATATGAATCATGTTGATATTCAAATAGTCAAGACGCGGTGTTTTAAATTAGCAGTTCACCTGCCGAAGCTGATGGTGCTATACATTTATTTGCAAGTGTCAAAGAAGTGGACAGTTGCAAAAAACAAAATTATTGATGAAAAATTTTCTTTCCTATTTTTCATCAATAATTTAAACATCTGAGGTGTGGCGTGTAATAAAATCCTCAAAGAACATCTAATACTTATTCTTTAACAAAAATTATCACAGATGAATACTGAAGGTTATTAAGGTCACAGATGAATACTGTTAAGGCTACAGACATAGTTTCCGGTGCACCCAATCCAACACCAAAAAAATGCATTACAATCAGTGAACGCATTACCAACAATGAAGACATACGGTTTACCTAAAATACTATTTCTAAAAAAGTGCCAGATATTCGATAAATTTAGATACATCTGACGGACTAATTAATGGCACCACCGGGTTACTAAAGGCTATAGAATACGGTCGCCATAAAACTACTAATGAAAGAAGGCCTTTACAATTATGGTTACAGTTTGGTAACAATGTATAGGTTTGATTATGGTTGAATAAATTCAAAGTTCATACTCGAAATCACCCTGTATATAATCTTAGTGGACACCGCTAGAAACTTCTACGTGAAGCAATGGAAGTCATCGAACCTAAAAGTACATCGACCTTAATTTCCAGTAGTACCAGCTGAAGGAATAACGATTCATTAAACTCAAGTCTCCACTATGGAAAAAGTAGTTGTTCATTTAAGTAGAAACGTAAAGCCATCAATGCTATACGTTGCCTGCTCTCGAGCTGCATCAACTAGTGGTCTTTATTTGGTTACATCAGATGGTGATTTTAACCCCCCAGGAAAGGGGACATCAGAAACAAGTTCAGTTCATTTGGAAATGATGAAACAGAAAATAATTTGATACCCCAGTACGAATTGCAGTCACAAAGAGACGAAATTCAAATAATATTTCATAATGTACAATCATTACGTAAACAATTCTAGATGTTAGAGCTGACTGTATAATTAATTCATCTCATATCACTTTATTTGTAGAAACTTGGTGTTCCCGAAGCGATAATTTTGAGCTGGAAGTTTTTGAGCAACTGTGCAAAATAGACGGTCCTAAAGTATCGATTGCATGGGGCGCTATAGCATGTATAAATTGTAATTACATCAATGATCTAGACAATTGCTCCAAGAAAGGTTTATTTATAGATAGCTCAGAGGGTGGGCTTTGTGAATGCCTCCAATTTAAAGCATTTGGTGTTCAATTCTTAATCATATATAAAACGCCAAAATGCCTTTCGAAAATTGCCGTCGAATCAGTGAACACGCCAAGATTATTACAGCAGGAGACTTCAATACTAATTTTATGGAGAAATCAAAAAATTAAATATCAGAATATTCGGTCTTAGTCCATTTATTCAAGAATATACGACAGCACAGAATTCAACAATTGATAATATATTCAGCAATTTCCCTCTGCAATCCGGTACCATACGTACATTTTTCTAGGGGTCGTAAAAATGAAAACGAAAATTTGTGTGGGAAAAAAAGACGACATGTAGGATCTTAGGATTTTGTTTTCAACAATTGCGAAACCCACGTGCAAATTGAACAATAGGTTGCGAGTGTTGCGTAACGTGAGAAAGAGCAATAGCTCGCGCTTCGAAGCTCTGTGCGTGATCGCTTCGTCCAGCCCGAAAGCAAACGTAAAAGTCATCAGTGGAAGCATTATGGGTCATCACCCCCGAAGAAATCAAAAGTAATCGCAAACAGCACGGGGAAGATGATGTTGATCGTGTTTTTTGATCGCAAAGGCCCGATTTTATTAGACTTTCTTGAAAAAGGCTCCACAGTTAATGCAGCACGATATGGGGAAATATTGAAGGCACTGCGCGCGGCCATCAAATGCAAGTGTCTTAGACTCCTCACACCTTGAAAGCAACAGTAGACCTCATCAAAAAGTTCAACTGGGAAGCAATGCAGCATCCATCTTACAGCCCTGACTTATCCCCATGTGACTTTCACATGCTTGGGGATCTCAAGAACACCTGAAAAGCCGCAGGTTTCAGTCGGACGATGAAGTGAAGGAAGAGGTTTTGGAATGGTTTCACACGCAACCGAAAGTCTTTTTCCATAAAGGAATTACACGCCTTGGTACACAGTGGGATAAATACCTTAATGCATTTGCAGAGTATTTTTAAATTCCTTGTATACGCTTTGGATAAAATAAATAATTTTTATTTTCATTTGCACGACCCGTATATTTATCGCAAACGAATTTGGGTCAGATTTAAAATAAAATAGTAGATAACATATTCAGCGTACGGAACCCTCTCCAGGTGAGTTCAACTCGCACTTGTCCGTTTATTTATTTATTTATTTATTTATTTATTTATTTATTTATTTTGTTAAAATCAGCGTTTTGAGCTTTACAACTGTACAACTGGTAATTTCTCTGAAGTTTTTCTTTACCTATAACGGTTACAAAGTTTAAACTTGCAGGGTGCAAATATTGAGGTCCAAGATCAAATTTGACACCACCATTGTTTACCCTCTACCTAACTTCCAATATGTTGCCTGCAACAAGTTTGTTGTATCTCCACTCGTTTTGAAATTGTATGGGGATACCAGACTTTTGACTCGCCCTGTATTATGTTTAGGTAGTTCATGCATAATTTCCACCTCAAGGTGATGAAACTGTGTTCAATTGAAATTTTATAATATTAAGTATCTTGCTTTTTTAAGCTTAAGATGATTATCTAAAGTCTGACTTTCAAAATGTTTTGTAAAAGCTGTTTAATACCTAAGTATTTTCGGAAAAACCGAGTAACTATGGATAAATATAAAGACACAGAAGAAAACACAACCTCTTGTCGATATTAAAATTTAATAACCCGTATACGCATTTCGGTATTTTGATTAAACAATTTTCGCTTTTCGAATGGCATGAGTTGTAGCAAGCGAGCGAGGCAGCGAAGCGAACGGACGGACAGCACATGCTTTGTAGTGACCTCACGCGGAAAAGCGTCGTTCTGTTGGTTGCTTTTGAGGTTTATTGCTTATTCTTGCTGCAAAATCGAAATTCGCGTACCAGTCTCCCTCACCAAATGACTTCCCCGTAGGCCTAATATGTCCCCACATGATGCTTGTCCGTCAATTTCCATAAATACGAATTGTACAAGGGATGGTAACGGACTTATGGCCAACCCTGTATTTCTATTTTACTGTAATCTGTACAGGGTGTTTCAAAATTATGTACAATAAATTTAGTGACATATTCTTCAGGTCAAAAGATAACGAAAATGTTCTATAGCACATTGTCTGGAAACGATTTATTTACGCGATACAGCCAACTAAACCCGTGGCTCCAAATTACAGGAATTGTTCAAACTGCCTGCCACCAGCTCGCACGCACGCTTCGGCTCGTTGCATGAGCGACCGTCTGATGTCATGGAAGAGTTCGTCGCCAGCATTACGAACGGTTTGGCATGCATTTTCAATACGCTGTCGCAGATCCATAATGTTAGGAACTTCTGTGCTGTAGACGATCGTTTTCACATGACCCCACAGAAAAATGTCCAAGGGATTAAGGTCGGGTGATCTTGCAGGCCAGGCTACCGGTACACCTCGACCCATCCACCGATTCGTGTATGCAGCATTACGGTGTGCTCGACCAACGTGGCTGAAATGTGCTGGAGCGTCATCATGAATGATCTTATCAAAAGAGGAACATCTTCCAGTAATTCTGGCAAAGCATTCTGCAGAAACAAAAGATACGTTCGCCCAGTCAATCGTGGCGGCAGCACATAAGGGCCAATTAAGTTATTTCCGACAATTCCACACCAAACGCTCTTGATGCGCTCGTGCTCTGGTAACATGCGGGTTAGCATCTGCCCAATGGTGCTGGTTGTGAGAATTTACGATTCTTGTCCGGGTGGAGGTTGCTTCGTCCGTGAAAAGTATCTGGCTGAGATAACTGGAGTCTGCAGCATGACGACATTGTATCTATTGGCAAAATCGTTGTCGGTATGGATAGTCCGTTGGGTTCAGTGCCTGAATCAGTTGCAGGTGATATGGATGCAAAAGCTGACGGTGAAGAATGCGCCAAACAGATGAGTGCGGAATGTGTACCATGGAAAAAATACGACGGCTGCTTGTCTGTGGTTCGTCATGTATGATGTCAGTTATCACATCCTCCTCATCTGGGAATGTGCTACAGGCCGCCCTTGCCCTGTTTGACGGTCAAAGAACCACGCTCCCTCAAATGTCTGTTGACAGATACAGATGTTCGGTTATTTGGCAAACGTCTATTCGGAAAGCGTTCTTGGTAGAGTCTTCTTGCTTACACAGCATTTCCGTCCGCAAGACCATGCACTAGCTGCATGTCAGTGTATTCTGCACTGGAATACGTGTACATGACTTTTTTGTACGTAAATCGTAATGCGTATGTCAAAGCACGCAAACGTTCTGAAATTGATATTCCTAGTGGATGTACAGTAATGGAAACAACCGTACACAACTAATGGAACAACCCTTTCGTAGGTTTAAATGGAAGAAACCACTCAACCTAGTGTTGGGTCGAAACGCTGGAACTGCTAAAATATCGTCAGCTAACTACCCTGCTTCCCTACTGTATGATATTGGATTACTTGCAAACAAATCATTTCCAGACAAAGTGCTATAGAACATTTTCGTCTTCTTTTGACCTGAAGAGTATGTCATTACATTTATTGTACATAATTTTGAAACACCCTGTATATATAAAAAAAGAAACTGACTAAGTGAGTGAGTGAGTGAGTTAGTGAGTGATTAATGCACAACCCAAACCATAAGGCCTACAACTTTGAAATATTGTACAGAGGTTCTTTTTAAAATTTAAGTGATCACTAAAAAGGGGTTTTTCGAAATTCAAACCCTAAGAGGGGGAAAGAGGAGTTGAAAGTTTGTTAACACATTAACTGGTATGGCGCTACATAAATAACCATATTAGCTTCTTTTAGGGAGGGTGGGTAACGAATTATTAACAACGAACATAAAGATGATTATGCAATTGTAACGTTATAAGTAAAAACGTTACTTTGTTTGATTATTATTATCATCAAATGTGATGTTCAAGCTTTAAAATTGTTTTATTGGCGGCAAAAAGTACTACTTGGTATTACGCACAGAACGTGAAAGTACTACATTAGTACTGTAAAGAAAATTATGTTTAAATATCAACATACACGAATTGTTACTCTGACAGTCTGTTTAAATGTTTTTATTATAAACCTCAATTTAAAAAAAATTAGCTTGAGTTTAAATCTTTAAGGTTTCTTAAAAAAACTTCAAAGAAAATTTTAATTTGTCAAAAATTATTACTTTTATCAAAATAAATTATTCTCACAACATTAGTGAGATTAAGATAATAGAAAAAAGGTCGTATAGTGGGTTTATAATCTAAACATGTTTAGACTAGACATTGCGTTGTGTTTTTTTTTTAAAGCTGGAAAAAAAATTTATATCATAAGCTTTACATTAACTAAGGCTATGAGCAATTAAAGTGTGTTTTCAGATAAGGAAACATACGCAACAGACCTGGTGAAAAAATTGAATTTATATTTTAATGTTATTAGAAAAGTAAGCTTCAAAAAAAAAAATCTGACTTTACACATTAATCCCCAAAATTCAAGAATAAAGATACAATATAATAGAAAGCCTGCAATTGTATATGAATCAAGTATCTTATCGCAAAGTAGCAACATGAAAAATTGCTTAGCTAGAGTTAAAAGAGCATGCAGTGGTAATGCAAAAAAAAACAATGTATAAACTTCAGAGCACTCGTTTGGCCATCACAAATGGAAAGGAAAATTGCATTTTAACTTAATCAAGCTAAAATCAGTTAAATATTTGCATGAGTTACAAAGACTCAGCTATAATGAGAATGCTTGATTCACCCACAGTTGGAAAAAAATTAATTTATGACAGGAAATATTAAGAAGAAATCCACTATAAAAAAATATTCCTTGCCATTTTCATAAAAAAATGTAAGGAAAAATTAACAAATATATATTAAAATATTTGACTACTCCACGTTAGCCATTTAGTAAGACGCTGAGGACCAAAGTTAAATAAAAATAAAAATTTTAAATTCTTTTAAAATGGAGAAAAGAAAATTTAGAATTACATTGAGATCCAAAAGTGAAGATAAGAAAAGAGAAATTACATAAAATAAACTGTTGTTAAAAATTTAGAAAGGTTAAACGTCCTAATTCAGAAATTTAACTTTGAGTCCCGATGGGCATGATAAGCACACAACAGAAAAGAAACGTTACATTACATAGTGGACAGAAGATGAAGATGACTTCCGGAGAAGAGATTGATTGGGAAATCCAGACAAATCTACGTCACAATTTATAGAAATAAATGTTCATCTCGACAGAAGAGGACGAAGATGAGAGTTAAAAAGGGCTTACATATCCGGATACTTAAAAATTGCTGTGATTAAAACAATATCTTTGTAGAATAACTCAGGAATCAGTGAAGGTTGAAGACTGTAGTGGCTATGGAAGATGGAGGACGCTGTTGTAACTGGAGCCGATGTTATGGCTCCAGAGGAGCACCCTCAGCTCTTAAAGCAGGCAGGGTGCCAAGGCGCACATGCTTTAGGAGTACGAGCAGCTCTAAGGGCTGCACCTCCTATTTAAACGCCTCAAATAGAGGCCCGTCCCCCCACCGGGGGGTCATCGATGTCGAGGGGAAAGGTGAAGAGGTACGAGATGTTATTCGTATCTCCTTCCATGACCTTACAGAGACGCTGAGATAATGAATAACTTCTCCGGAACTTAGCTGGGCCAAGCCAATGCCATTCAAGAGGAAGGAAGGACCTGAGATGGATTGGCGCCATTCCTCCAGATGGCTGAAGCTGGCTGATGAACACCAACAGATCGCCGCTGATGGACCAGCCAAAGCTCTCTGTTCATAAAGACGATGGAAGTAACTAGGTCCAGCTGTACGCAGCACCGGTGGAGCAGACCATCAGAAATCGCACTGACTGGTAGGTAAAGTCAGTCAGAAGATAGTGACGAGAGAGGCGATCCCAAATGGACTGAGCAAACGGGCACTCGTAGAAAACATGAGGAACTGTCTCAAGCAACCCGCAAAACTGGCAAACAGCAGATCTGACCACTCCCCAGCGATTTAGACGTTGGAGAGAGTAGAACACATGGTGTAGCAAGCGCCATTGAAAGTTGAAGATCGCCTTCTCAAAGGCGAGAGACTTGACGGACTTCAAGATCGCTGACCATGGATATTCAGGGTGCCACCGTACGATGTCAGAAGTCCATCCTGGTCAGACTGCTGGAAGAACCAAGATAGACGAAGGGATAAATAGAAGCAGAGCTGTTTTTTTGGTTTCGTCGACACGCTGTGTTCGATGCTCTGTAGTTTGTTTTTTTGTTGTTTTTTTTGTAAAAGTATAAAACAAATATGAAGAAAATTGTATTTAATCGCTTTATATTCTTACGAGTAATTACGAAGAGTGATTTTCACTGCAAAGACAGCCAGGAAATCACGTCGCCAGCGAGCGTTGCTATATCTAAAAAATGGAACGCGCATCTTTGTTCCGTTGTCACTGAATGATCGGCTAAGTTAAGAAATTCATCGATGGATTTTATCTGTGTTCGGTGAGATTGTTCCATTTATCCCTTCTCTGACTAACTGGTCCCCAGTCCTGCGGGTCGAGCTGTCGAAGGCCAGACAGGAAAGATGACAAATGTCGTCAGACTAGATGGTAAAAGTCCGGCGAACGTGAAATGATCGTCACTGGCAGCGTGGACGGAAAAGGTAGCCTGTTCACTTTCAAGAAGAAGCGCAGATGCAGAGAGAAGAAGTTGGCCCAGATGGGAGGGGGAAGGAGGAAGAATAAAACACGAAACAAAGCGGCTATTCTGGCCACGATGAGGTATCGTCGGATGTTTGGCAAGCCCAACCCCCCCCCCCCCTCCCATCGAAGGGGATAAACAGCAGCTCCGAACGGATGGGACGACGGGCTGCTGAAAAACCCACACACAGTCAACCATCGCACTACGCACCTTCTTTAAATGAGATGGAGATGGCAAAGCAAACAGGCGCTTAGATTTCAAGATCGGAAAAACGTGAGTCTGGACGAACCTCGCCTTGACAAACATTGAGTGATAAAACGAGAGTGATTGCCAAGGCGGGTGATGCATTTTCTAATTACCAGCTGCCAGTGACGAGAGTCCATATTAGGTTGAAAGGAGAAAACATATCCCAGCACTGTAATTTGCTCAGACCAATTTATTGGGAAGGATCTAAGATAGTCCGCTGTCCACTTCCAATAGCAATGCCTTTAGACTTGACGAGATTGATGGAACTTCCCGTCGAAGTGCTAAAGAGATCGAAGGATTCTTTATAGGTGCCCAGGGAATACGGATCAGATGCAAATAACAAATAAATCCGGGTGATAAGTTCAGGATAAGTTGGGGAGCAAGATGATTCTCCCTGCGGTAAAGTCCGACGTAATGGAGGAAAGGTCCTTAAGAATGCACGAAAGACCCAAGAAGATTCCAAGTCGCATTAAAGAACGATGGCTGGACTGATGACGGTCATTCATCGACAGAAACTTCTTAACTTCAGCTTCGGAAAAGGGACGGGTAATTGACAGGTCAGCGTCAGCAGTGAAAGGTCTAAGTGCCTCGATCCACTTCGTCGTGACGTCGGATAGAAAGACTGGGTGGCCAAAAAATACTGAAAACTGAGAGTGGAAAGCAGACAAGATGTCAGAGTTCATTTCAACTGTCTCATTCCCCATCACCAAACGATGACACTTCTTCTTATTAGCGCGACGCCTCTCCTCTGTGAACGCAGCTGACAACATATTCCGGACGTCAGACGCCCAGGACAGTTTGGCTCTGAGAGTTGCGCCGACGGCCCTGCGGATCATTAGAGCGTTGATCTCGCTCTTCACTCGGCGGATGTCATCAGCATATGCCCCCTTCGGGATGGAGCAGCGGAAGAGGCGCAGAATTTCTTGCAGCATGAGGAGATGGCGCCGATTGCGTCTAGCGGCGTCCAACCCAATCTTTTTGAAAAAACGACGGAGCTTTAATTGAAAAGAAAGCCACGAAGCTAGTGACGGAGGCAGGTTGTGAAGATGTCTTTCCACAAACCGAACGAACATTCCCTTGTATTTATTGTTGTCAGGCAGAGAAACCTTCAGAAACCAATTGTTCGAAGCTGAGCCTGCAGAAAAGGCAGGGAATAGAGGTTTCTAAGAACGCTTTATGACACTGTGGTCAGAAAAAGAGCATGGAATCACCTTAATGGAACCAGGGGCACCAGCGAAAGTGGCATCGTTTAGTGGCACTTTGGTTGGAATTGGAAGAAGACGCCCACAGGTCGAAAAGTGCATTCCGCTGGCACAATTGGTAGACACATCCAGACGAAAGTCCCCAGCTACCACTGCAGGCAACGACGAGCACAGGTAGAAGTCAAGGTCTCCAAAGAATGTCCGTTTCTCTGCTGATAAACACGGGGCGTACATATTAAGCAAACGGAATTTGAGACCAGATAGCAGGAGGTCCAAAGAAATTACCCTGTACTCACCGTCAAAGACGCAGTTCGACACCACAATGGAGGGGTTGAAGATGATGGTAGAAACCCCCTGCCCATGAGGCGAAGATGAGTAGATGAAGAATTGCGCAGATGGATATTGACTGCGAAGGCCAGGGAGGTTAGCAAGCTGTTGCGAAGCAGCAAGCTTCACCTCTTGAAGGAGAATATCTGGCCTATACAGGGCAACGAATGATGACAAAACCGATTGCTTGAAGGACGAACCAAGGGAACGAACGTTTAAGGAAAAGACCTTCACTGCGAATGTAAGCTGACGGGGGCTGATCTGTATCTGAAGGAGACTTGAGCTTCACCGACGAGGGAGGAGGTCTAAAAATCTTCCGTCTAGGGGAACGAGCACGTCTCGAAGAGGAAGAGGGGCTGCGATGATGATGGTCTACGCAGCTGTCTCTTTCAGATGAAGAGGACACAGGAATCCCGTCCCTCTTTCTACGATAAAGTCGGGCCTTTTTCTTGTGAGGATTCTTAAGCGTCGCAAAAAGATCCCACTGAGCAGACGCTAATGGCTTCGAGGTCCCAGCAGACGAAGAAATCTTCACAGGCGCAGTAACACAGGCGATTCGCAAAGCCAGCGATGCAGATGAAAGCGAAGGTGGAGGATAAGATGGGAATTCTTCCGCAGCAAACACCGACTCGGAGCACAGCGAATCGTCTAAGATGACTTCTGCGGAGTGACAGTCCTCCAACATCAGGGAAACATCCGGCGAAGGTGGACGAGAAGAACCAGTCTCTTGAACCACTTTAGGCCGAGGAAGGGGAGACGGCATCTCCTTCCTAGGAAGAAGCGTATGAAGAGGCGACGATGGTGGGGCCATTTTCGATTTCCTTGGTGATGGAGGCGACGACCATGGTGGGCCGTCTTCGATTTCCTCGATGAAGGAGGAGGCGACGATGGCGGGGCCTCCTTCGATATCCTCTGTGTAGGACGAGGCATAATCACTCTACTAGGCTCAGTTGACTTGGCCGGTGAAGTCATCATTGCTGGCTGCTAGGACGACATTCTTCGAGGCGGTGGCTTTGGGGCTGCTGGTGGTGCAACTGCCCTCTCCGGGCACTGATGGTATTTGCCCACGATTTTCTTACTAAAGTCGCACTTCTTCATAATAGGACAGTCCGTCCGGACGTAGGTGGACTTCTTGCAGTACCAGCAGCACAGCCTCTGGCCTTATTAGAAAACGAAAACTCGTTTCCATGCAACACAAGGGAGTCAGGAATGTTATTCTGAAGGCGCATGTCCAACAAAATGTCATCATTTTCCTGCAGGGAAGATCGGAGTGCTCCGGGTAGAACACTCCTAGCACCTCCCAGTAGTCGGACAGGTAGTCCTTCAGGTATGATTCCGCCATCAGTGGCGAGGCACCCCGGACATCGACGGTGATGTCCGGGATCTGCATGAAACAATTGGATAGTAGTCTGGCCAACTTTGACGTGGTCAGATTCTACTATCCGCTCAGCAACACTTCGGCTCCTGCAAAGCATCCTCCACTCAGTGGAGGAAAGCTTTTGTAGGACCGAAACGGCTGAACAACCCGACGGGAGAACAGGGAGTATGCTGTTTCGGGCATACAACCCCTTCATGAATGCGCCGGCGATCATCATCACCATGAGTTCCATGGTAGTGATGTTAAAGAATGTTTTAAAAAGAAAGACGGAAAGATGGGCATATAACCCTAGGAGTCACCAGGAGGGGGGGGGACGCACACTACACACTCTTATGCACTACACATACATGAAAGATGGAGGAGCCTCATGACGGTTGGAACTAGAGCCGGTGGTATGGCTTCAGAGGGGCACCCTAAGATCGTAAAACAGGCAGGGATTCAGGAGATCCACAAAACAGGCAACTAGCAGAACCGACTACTCCCCACTGATGTAACCGCTGGAGAGTATAGAATCCGTGGTGCAGCAGGCGCCACTGGAAATTAAATACAGTCCTCTCGAAGGCGAAAAACTTGATGGTCTTCAAGATGGCTGATCATGGATACTGGGGATGCCAGCACACGATGTCAGAAGGCGCACCCCGGTCGGCCTGCTACGTCTCCCTGGATGCGGTTGTAAAACCCAAGAGATCGTAGGTGTATAGTCACTGGCACCGAAGTAAGAACTGGTAGCCCATTCACCTTAAAAAAGAAACGCAAGTGCAGGAACAGAAAATTGGCCCAGATGAAGTAGCGCCGGATGTTAGGCAGGCTCAGGCCTCCTCCATCAAAGGGAATAACGGCAAATAGAGAGAATTGGAGCCAGAAACTGTGGACAAAGACTAACAAGGACTCAAGGAAACTACTAATCCACAACAAAAGTTTATTCAT
>JAHWFO010024621.1:35135-79667 GCA_023313115.1 Rhysida immarginata | reverse complement strand
ATGAATAAACTTTTGTTGTGGATTAGTAGTTTCCTTGAGTCCTTGTTGGAATAACGGCAGTTTCCCGCGAACGGGGTGACGAACTACTGCATACCCCCAAATACAGTCCACAACTGCACCATGCACTTTCTTCAAGAGCTGAGGAGATGGTAAGGCGAAAAGGCATTTAGAAGTCAGTAAAGGCAAAATGTATGTCTTGATGAACCTCGCCTTGACAAACATCGAGTTGGAAAAACGAAAGTTCTTTCCAAGGCGAGACAAACACTTATTAATAACTTGCTGCCAGTGACGAGAGTCCATATCGGGTAGAAAGGAGAAGACGTATCCCAGCATTGTAATTTGCTCACACCACGTTATTGGGAAGGACTGAAGATAGTCCACTGTCCAGTTCCTAATATTGATGCCTTTACACTTGACGAGATTGATGGAACTTCCCGTCGAAATACTAAAGAAATCGAAAGATTCCTTATAGATGCCCAGGGAATATGCATCAGATGCAAATAACACTACTTCATCAGCATATGCCAGAGTACGGATGTTGATGGAAGCAGCTGGCAAATCATACCCCCGGACATCTGGGTGGCGATTAAGAAATTGTAGTAATGGCTCCAAATTGAATATATATAAAAGGGGAAAGATGGGACACTCCTCCCTGACGCCTTTGGACAGTTCTAAGAAAGGCGAATTGGAACCATTAATCGCAACGCATGATGTGGCAGAAGCATACAGTGCTGAGATAATAGTAGCAAATTTCCGAAGATGAAGATGGTGAAACACTCGGAAAAGAAACACATCATTCACCTTCTCGAAAACCTTTTCCTGGTCAAGACTTAGCACGGCATGAGTCTGACGGCGCACACACGCTTCCTCTATAACACACTTGATGTAATGATGTTGTCGGATATCCTGCGAGATAGAATGGAGCAGGATTGTCCCGGATCGAAGAACTCGTCGGCAAAACATTTGAGCCGTTGTTGGAACACACCAGTGAAGACCTTATAGTCTGTGTTGAGTAGAATAATAGGCCACCTCTGGGTGACGAGTTCAGGATTCGGTACCTTGGAGAGTAAGATGATTCTCCCCGCAGAGGAAGATTCGGTACCTTGGAGAGTAAGTCAGACGTGATGGAGGAAGGGTCCTTGAAGATCGAGTTGAAAACTTGGACCAGGAAAGGCCCAAGAAGTTTCCAAGTCGCATTATAGAACAAATACAGGATGCCGTCTAATCCACTGATCACGCCCATCCATCGACAGAAACTTCTTGACTTCATCTTCGGAAAAAGGACGGGTAATTGACAGGTCAGCATCAGCAGTGAAAGGTCTAAGTGCCTCAATCCATTTCATCGTGGTGTCGGATGGAATAACTAGTTGGCTAAAAAATGATGAAAAATGAGAAAGAAAAGCCGACAAGATATCAGCGTCGGTTTCCACAGTCCCATTGTCCACCACTAAACGATTGCACCTCTTCTTGTTGGCGCGACGTCTTTCCTCAGCGAACACAGCTGACGATATATTCCGGACGTCAGACGCTCAGGAGAGTTTGGCCATGAGAGTTGCGCTGGCGGCCTTGCGGATCATTAGAGCGTTGATCTTGCTCTTCACCTGGCGGTTGTCATCAGCCTACTCCCCCTTCGGGATGGAACAGCGGAGGAGGCACAGGATTTCTTGGAGCATGATGAGATGGCGCCGATTGCGTCTAGCAGCATCACACCCAATCATTCTAAAGAAACGACGGAGCTTAGATTGAAAAAAAAGCCACGAAGCTAACGACGGAGGCAGGTTGTGAAGGTGTCATTCCACAAACCGAACAAATATTCCCTGGTATTTATCATGTCAAGCAGAAAACGTTCAGAAACCACTTGTTCGAAGTAAAGCCTGCAGAGGTTTCCAAAACCACTTGATGGCACTGTGGTTAAAAAGGAGCATGGAATGACCTCCATGGAACCAGGGGCACCAGCGAAAGAGGCATCTGCTAGAAAAAGGTCCAACCTTGCAGACACGGAGGGCCCCCAGTGAAAGATAGACCCACCTTGGTTGGAATTGGAAGAAGACGCCCACCAATCGAAAAGTGCATTCTGCTGGCACAACTGGTAGACACATCCAGACGTACAGATGTTTTTCTTATCCGGATGGCAATTGAAGTCCCCAGCAACCACTGCAGGCAAGGACGAGGACAGGTAAGAGTCAAGGTCTTGAAAGAATGTCCGTATCTCTGCTGATAAACAAGGAGCATACACATTAAGCAATCGGAGTTTGAGACCAGATAGCAGGAGGTCCAAAGAGATTACCCTGCACTCACAGTCAAAGACGCAGTTCGAGACCACGATGGAGGGGTTGAAGATGATGGAGGCAACCCCTTGCCCACGTTGCGAAGATGAGTTGATGAAGAACTGCGCAGATGGATATTGACTGCGAAGGCCAGGGAGGTTAGCAAGCTGTTGCGAAGCAGCAAGGTTCACCTCTTGTAGAAGGAGAATATCTGGCCAGTACAGGGCAAAGAATAATGACAAAACCGATTGCTTGAAGGACGAACCAAGAGAACGAAAGTTTAGAGAAAAGACCTTCACTGCGAATTTAAGATGACAGGGGCTGACCTGTATCTGAAGGAGACTTGAGCCTCACGGTCGAGGGAGGAGGCTCAGATGTCTTCAGTCTAGGGGAACAAGCACGTCCCGAAGAGGAAGAGGGGCTGCGGTGATGATGTTCTGCGCAGCTGTCTCTTTCAGATGAAGTAAACACAGGAATTCCGTCCCTCTTACTACGATGACGTCGGGCCTTTTTGTTGCGAGGGCTCTTAGGCGTCGCAAGAACATCCTGCTGAGCTGGCGCTGATGGCTTGGAGGTCCCAGCAGATGAAGAAATCTTCACAGGCGCAGGAGCACAGGCGATTCGCAGAGGCTGCGTTGCCGATGAAAGCGCAGGTGGAGAAAGAGATGGGAATTCTTCCGCAGCAAACACCGACTCGGAGCACAGCGAATCGTCTAAGATGACTTCTGCGGAGTGACAGTCCTCCAACAACGGGGAAACATCCGGTGAAGGTGGACGAGAAGAAACAGTCTCTTGAACCACACTAGACTTAGGAGGGGGAGACGTCATCTCCTTTCCAGGAGTCGTAGGAAGAGGCGAGGATGTCAAGGCCGCCTTCGATATCCTCAGTGTAGGACGAGGCATAGTCACTCTGCTAGGCTCAGTTGATTTGGCTGGTGAAGTCATCATTCCTGGCTGCTGGGACGACATCCCTCGAGGTGGTGGCATTGGGGCCTCTGGTGGTGCACCTGTCCTCGCCAGGCACTGATGGTATTTGCCCACGATTTTCTTACATAAGTCGAACTTCTTCAGGAGAGGACAGTCCTTCCGGACGTGGGAGGACTTCTTGCAGTGCGAGCAGCACAGCCTCTGGCCCTTGTACAACACGAAGACACGTTCTCCGTGCAACACAAAGGAGTCAGGAATGTCTTTCTGAAGGCGCATGTCCAACAAAATGTCACATTTTTTCTGCAGGGGGGAGTCGGAGTGCTCTGGGTGGAACACTCGTAGCACCTTCCCGAAGTCGGACATGTAGTCCTTCAGGTATGATTCCGCCATCAGCGGCGAGGCACCCTGGACATGGACGGTGAGATGTCCGGGATCTGCATGAAACAAGTGGATAGTAGTCTGGCCAACTTTGCCGTGGTCAGATTCTACTATCCGCTCAGCAACATTTTGGTTCCCGCAAAGCGTCCTCCACTCAGTGGAGTACGACCGAAACAGCGGGAAAACCCGAAGGGAGAACAGGGGGTATGCTGGTTTGGGCATACAACCCCTACATGAATGCGTCGGCAGTAAACGAACTGTCAGTGTTCATCATCACCATGCGTTCCATGGTGATGATGGTAAAGTCAATGTTTTAAAAGGAAAGTTGGAAAGACCTCCCCCAGGAGTCACCAGGTTGGGGGGGGGGGGCGCACACTACACACTCTTCTGCACTACACATACATGGAAGATGGAGGAGCCTTCTTGACAGCATCTTAACTAAAGGAAGCGTGGATGTGTAAAGAAGAATTCTTCAAAAGTTGAAGCTATTGGGGCAACAGTCAAGAAGCACACGGCTAGCACGCGGCGAAAATTGAAGGGCACACTACAGAGCAGGATTATGTAAGTTATAGAAGAGCTTCAGAAGAAATTACAACAATCAATATGTTTCATAGACACTGTTGATGAAATTATATTAAGCTATGTAAAGAAAAATTATACAAAATTTATCTCATTATATAACTTAAATTCTCAAATTCAAAGGATCTTTTTATAAACATAGCAAAAGAAAATATTGACAATAGAAGTGTCAGCTGAAGATATAATAACCACATTTCTACAAAAGAAATGCTTTCAAGTAAAATACAATCAAGCAAATGGGCTCCAGTTTGCAAAAGAAAATGTTTTGAACGTAAACATGTATAAGAAAAATGTTCATACGCAAATTATTATAGAAAAATGTGTACACATTATTTAATTAATTAACATTGCTGTTGAGATACTTCAAAATCCACCCAAAATACAAATTGGGAAAAAAATATATATATAGTTTAAATGACAAACAGCCAAAAAAGAAATAGTAAAATAACATTGCTGTTTACCTAAAAAAAAACTTAAAACTTTTAATAATATTGCCCGAGTCAAACTAAAATCTAATAAAAATTAATTAATCCTAAATTATTAAGGTTTAAAATATAATATAACTTTAATGGCTGCAAGTCACATAATAAATTGAGGTAAAGAATTTATCATTTTATTTTCTAAAATAAAAATAAATAAATGTGATGAAAGATTTATTCGAACATCACACAATGACAGGACATAGATAAGGTAGTGTTTATCGAAGAGGCTAAGGAATCACACGGGTCTCTTGAGCTCCCTAAAAACGTCTTGACGACTGGCGAAAATGTGTGTGTCTGGCAAAAGAAAGAGAAAGAATGAATATTGGTCAGTGAAATTTGCAACAGAAAGATAAAGAGCTATCCGGGCTTTAGAAACATCTGAACAAGGGAAGCTCCGCTAGAGCAGGACGGTATAAGAGCTTCTACTTCAAGAGAAAAGATAGGTCTAAAGCAGGGCTGTCCAAGATTTCTGTCCGTGGCCAGCACCCGTGCACGCGGGTAATCTTCCTTACCCCCCTTATTGCACATTATTTTGATCAGTTCCTTAAAGTCGAGTTGCTAATTATCAATTCGACATTGTAAAAAAAAACAAAAACGAGGCAGCTTACCATTTAATTTCCTTCGTTTTAATGTGACAATTTTCTCAATGTCAGGTAGAATTATATTTTTTCCCCGATAGGACATGATTACATACTAAGCATTTCGAATCCGATCTGTCAACAATAAAATAAAACCCCATATTCTCCTACTGCGGTTTAAATACTGGTTCAGTGATTTTATGCTTTTTAGGAATGTGCGCCATGTTATTCGAGACGAAAAACAAGCAAGTATCAGTAACAAAAAAATAATGTTTTATTTAATGCAATCGCCCCCTAAAGTCTGGCAACACTGCATAGGAAAACTATACCACTCCCCTCCTGTGTTTTGTACTATCTCCTCGGCTTTGCCAGTGAGCTTTGTTCGCGAGCATTCCATGTTGCACGCGGGCGACGTGAATGAGTTGGACGGCCCTGGTCTAAAGTATTCAGTGATAGTGGATAACATTTTAATCTGAGACAGAACAACAAGAGCATAAGTAAAGCCCGGCAAAGTGTGGAATATAAGTAAGTTCATTAAGAATGATGGTTACTTCCCACCTCTGAGAATTATAAAACAAAATTGAATTTGTAACAATACGTAGAATTCTTGTTGTTCGGGCTTTTCTTAGAAGTTAACGTTTTCTTGGAAATATTTAATAATGATCCGTAACTGGATAATGGAGAGTTAGCAGACTATTGAGAAAGAGTGAAAGATGACAGAGGAGGCAGTCCCTTCGTCCGTGCTACAGTTGGCGACATAACCGATAACAAAGCATACATGAACTCAACTCTTCAAAGCAACAACCATGTGGTGTTATGTCCTATAATAATTTTTCGAAGGATTATAACAATAATTCATATCTATCGAAGTGCCAGTAAAAAAATGAATGAATATTGGGCAGAGATGACAAAAAGTTATCCGGGCATCGGAAACATCTGAACAACTACTTCGTCTATAGAAGGAAATTGTAGAAAAATTGAAAACAAATTTAATATTTAACTTCATGAGTTGTTCTGTTAAACCTACAACTGTAATTATCTTGGGCAACGCTGGGTGTCTCTGCTAGTCTATATATATAAAAGGAGAAACTGACTGACTGAGTATGGAGTGAGTGATTGAGTGATCAACGCACAGCCCAAACCTAGATTCTTGAAATTTTCTACAGAGGTTCTTTACAAAATGTAAATGAGCAGTAAGAAGGGGTTTTTCGAACCTAAACCCCTAAGAGGGGGAAAAGTGAGTTGAAAGTTTGGTAACACATTAACTGGTGATGCACAATTTACTTAATACATTAACTTGTGCTGCACAACATAATTAACCATATTAACCTCTTTTAGGGAGGGGGTAACGAATTATTAACAACGAGCATAAATATTATTATGCAATGACAGGACGTAGATAAGTGTTTATCGAGGAGGCTAAAGAATCACGCGAGCTCCCTAAAAACGTCCGGACGACTGGCGAAAATTTGTTTGTTTGTGTAAAAAAAAAAAGGGAAAGAACTATACCCTGTCCAACGAAAGAAAAAAATAGGCGTGTCTAATTAAATTTCCAATTTCAATTGTTAGACATTGTTGCTTAATAATATTAACAATGTTTAACAATTTAAATTGGAAATTTTTTTTTCGTTAGATAGAGTATAGTATTGATCAGTGAAATTTGCAACAGAATAGTAAAAAGCTATCAGGGCATTGAAAACATCTGAACAACGGAAGCTCGGCTAGTGCAGGAGGGTATAAGAGCTTCTACGTCAAGGGCAAGGGAAATTTTAACAGATACAAAAGCAGTGCTAAAGCAGGGCTGTTCCAAGATATCTGTCCGCGGGCAGCGCCCGTGCACGCGAGTAATCTTCCTTACCCCCTATTGCACATTACATTGATCAGTTCCTTAAAGTCGAATTGCTGATTATCAATTCGAGATCGTAAAAAAAAAGAAGCAGCTTACCATTTTATTTCCTTCATTTTAATGTGACAATTTTCTCGATGTCGGGTAGACTTATATTTTTTCCCCGATAGGACATGATTACATATTAAGCATTTCGAATCCGATCTGTGAACAATGAAAAAAAAACCCATATTCTCCCAATTTAAATACTGGTTCAGTGATTTTACGCTTTTTAGGACTGTGCGCCATGTTAAGCGAGACAAAAAATAAGCAAATATCAGTAACAAGGGGCCATCCATAAATTACGTCACACGTTAAGGGGAGGGAGGGGGTCAACAAAGTGTGACATCGTGTGACAAGAGGGGGAAGGGACGAGTCATAAGCTTCGTAACATCACATGTATAAATCTAAAGTATTAAAACTCTATTTTTCAACTCTAACGAAAAACTTTAAAATACTATCAACGAATTCTTTAGAATTCTATCAATATAATAATACGAAGGTGAATCAGAAAGAAATTTACATACTGAAACTGTAAGCACAGATGTAAATAAAAATCCCATACACACCAAAAGGGAGAATTGCCTGAAACTGTGGACCAACAACGACTAAATAAAACCGGAGAAACCACGATTTCATAACGGAATTTATCACAAGACTTTATCACAAGTCTACTATGGGAAGACGCAAAGACACATCAAAACCCGAGTTGGAGAACATTTGGCTAGCGTCAGAAATGGGAGATTCGCTATTTCCGGATTCGCCGACCAGAAACACACTTTTGACAAGAAGGACTTCTAAATCTTACACAGTAACCCAAGAATACCGAACTTTCTGGAATCCCTCGAAATAGCCAGTGAAGACAAAGAGAAGTTACTAAACGCAGATGATGGTCCTCTAAGCGTTTCAGGCTGGCTACACCTCAAAAAACTTTTAACAAGGAAGAAAGAATCCCAAACAACGGCAACAATAAACGACACTTATATTACCTCAAAACTTTAAGCACTATAATCGTAATTGTGACTCTATTAACGACTTGTAGCTACTATAAACGACCGTTATTATTTTTTTGTTCTCTCAAAAGTTTTGTCTCCTGATTAGTCATTATATAGCTGTTTTACTTAAATTGGTTAATTGGTATAATCCCTTGCTATATAAACCCTCTGTTACCTAACTCTACATCAATCGTTCTATTTTCTATGTTCTATTTTCTTTCTTACAATCGTCAATCTTATTTTCTTTTTGTATAATATGGAAGACCGCTTGGGTTGGTCAGGCTTCTTGACTACCTCAGTGTATTTCATTTGGATTTTATTCTGGTTCAGTTAGGTTTGTGAAAGCGCTGCTTTCCCCCCATCTGAACAAATGTACACTTCACTGTTCGATTGTCAGATGTCCATGTTATACGTCAATTGGAAGATGGGATACCACTTTCCGCCCCCAATCTTCTGACAATCGTCAATCTTAATATTTTTTCCTAATGTGGAAGGCCTCTGGGGTTAATCAGGCTTCTTGCCTATTTCAGTGTATTTCATGTGGAATTTATTCTGGTAGAGTGAGCTTCGTGAAAGCACTGCTTTCTTCCCACCCGAAGAAATGCACTCTTCACTGTTCGATTGTCGATTGTTACTACATCAGAGCAGGCCATCGAAATGCGCATCCGTGCAAATAAAGTCTCGTTGTGGAATCGTGGTTTATCCGGTTTTATTTGATCCCATTTACTCATTCTGAAGAAACTACCACCATTTATTTCACTTTCCTACATAAATCACCCAACAATTGTAAACGCTTGTCTGAACATCAAATTAACTTTTCCATGCCGCAGCGGTAAAAATTCTCTTCAGCATTTCTCAATCATGTTAGCACACTCCCATAAGAAACGCTAAGCGTTCTGGCGATTTCTTTAATTCTGATTCGTCTATTGTCCAGAATCATCTCACTGACGTGGGCAATGTGCTCGGGAGTGTTGGACGTATATGGTCTTGCTACGCGGTATACGTCTGTAGTGGTAATTTTTTGGAATAATTACTACAGTTGATCTGACTCCAAATCTTTTAATAACATTAAATAAAAAAAAAACTAAAGAACTACTCGTACGCTACAATTAATACTGATTAGTGGATAATAATAAGTTAAGACAGTAATGAATGCATAATATTGGTAGAGATCCGCGACTGTCTGTTTGGTTGATGATTGCAGAGGCGATGTGTGTCCGTCAGCTGTCAGGAGCCAAGTGCCAGTCGAACCTGAAAACGAGAGTTCCGATCTGGTGCAATCCCGCAGTTACGGGATTGCGATTGGTGGCGCCATCTCGTGTCGATCATTAGAGATTCGACGGGGCGCCATAGTACTCCCCTCCCAAGAAACGGCGATACGGGTGTCACAGATATTTTGGGTTGAACCTGACGCGCCGGCCGGAGCGGGTGGTCACTTGAGGGGGAGGGGTCCGGGTGGTTTCGGTTGCAGTTGTTTGCGTTTGTTGTGGCGGTGGGGTCGGGTTGAAGTCGTCTGTTTCTGTCAGGAGAAATGCGAGCTTCAGGCGGTCGACGTGGATAGTTGATCGGCGGCCATGGATTTCAATGGTGAACTGGTTGTCGGTCCGTCTGATCACTTTAAAGGGACCGTCGTATGGTGCGGTGAGAGACGGCCTGACAGTGTCATTCCGCACAAACACATGTGTGCAGTGCTCCAGCGCGGGATGAACGAAGCAGGTTGTGCGATTGTGCGTCGATGTCGGGGTGGGACGGAGTGCCTCCAGGGTCTGCCGTAGCGTGCGGAGAAACTCTGCTGGGTCGGTGTTGGTGGTGCTCGGAGGGTGAAGGAATTCGCCAGGGAGTCGGAGGGTTTGTCCGTAAACCATCTCCGTGACTGTGGCCTGGATGTCCTCTTTGAATGCGGAGCGAATACCGAGCAGCACGATTGGAAGAGCCTCGGTCCATCGATGCTTATGGCAGTGCAACGCTTGTTTCAGCGTGCGGTGGAAACGTTCCACGAGTCCGTTTGAAGCTGGGTGGTATGGCGTCGTACAGATCTGGTGAATGCTAAGCCGGGATTGGAGTGTCGTGAAGAGGTGTGCATGAAACTGGCGGCCCTGGTCGGTGGTGATGGCTCTGGGTACGCCGAAACGTGCGACCCAGGTGGAGATGAAGGTGCGGGCGACCGTTTCAGCGCTGATGTCGGCGAGCAGGGTCGCTTCGGTCCAGCGTGTATATCTGTCCGTGCAGGTTAGGAGGTAGTGGTACCCGTCGGAGGGGGAGAGGGGTCCCACGAGATCTATGTGTACGTGGTCGAAGTGCCGGTTCGTGGGGGCGAACTGCTGAATGGGACTGTGATTGTGCCGGTGGATTTTGGAACGCTGACACTCCACGCAAGTTCGGGCCCATGCCGTGATGTCTTTTGTCATGCTCGGCCACACAAAACATTCCTGGATGAGGCGCTTGGTAGCACGCACGCCGAGGTGTGCCAGGTTGTGAATGGTATTGAAGATCTATCGTCGGAAATCGGTTGGAATGTATGGTCGCACCTTGCTGGTTGAGGTGTCACAATAAATGCTGTGTGTCGAGTCCAGCTGCATGGGTCGTAGAAATAATGCGGTGTCATTAGAGTTCAACAGCGCCTGGAGCTCAGTGTCATTCTCCTGAGCCCGGCCGATGGCTGAGTATTCAGTGGGGGGGTAAGTGCAGTTCAGTGACACGGGAAAGGGTGTCGGCGACCACGTTGTCGATGCCGGAGACGTGTCTGATGTCGGTGCTGAACTGCGCGATGAAGTCAAGGTGGCGGAGTTGCCGTGGTGAACAGGTGTTTGATTTTTTTGTTAGGGCAAAGGTCAGGGGGCGATGGTCGGTATAAATGGGGAATACACGGCCTTCAAGCTCGTGCTGTAAATATCTGACTGTGGAATAGATGGCAAGGAGCTCGCGATCGTACGTCGAGTATTTTTGCTTGGTGGCTGTTTGTATGCGCTATTCTCCTGGGTCTGGAGGACTGCTCCTATGGTGACCTTAGATGCGTCGACCATAAGGGACAGCTGTTGATGTAGAGCATGATAATTGAGGGAGGCCGCCGTCGCGAGGTCGCTTTTGCATTTTTCGAAGGCTTGTGATGCTTCATCGTCCCATTGGATGGGGTGCGTATCGTTTTTGGTCGAACCCTGAAGGTACCTGGTCAACACAGCTTGGGTTAGAGCAGCCTTGGGGAGGAAACGCCGATAAAAATATATCATAGCGAGGAAGCGTTTCATTTGGCCTACCGTATCAGGTTTTCGAAAATCTGTTATAGCTTGTACCTTATCGGGGAGGGGGTGCACGCCTTCGGGAGTGATGAGGTGGCCCAGGAAGATGACGGATGTTTTTCCGAAAACGCATTTGTTAGGGTTCACCTTCAGATGGTAAGTGCTAAGGCGCTCAAAAACCTTGCGCAAGTGTTGCTGATGCTTATTCTCGTTAGACGATGCTACTAATATGTCGTCGAAGTACGGGAAGCAAAAATCTAATCCCGACAATACTTGGTGGATGAAACGTTGGAACGTTTGTCCAGCGTTTCTGAGTCCGAACGGGGTTGTCACGAATTCAAATAATCTGAAGGGAGTCGTGATCGCGGTCTTGGGGACGTGTTCGGGGAATACAGGGATCTGATTATGCGCCCTGGATAAGTCAATGGTTGAGAAAATCTTCTTTTCGTAAAGCATTTGCGTACAGTCCTGGATGTGGGGGACAGGGTATCTGTCCGGAACTGTGGCGTTGTTCAGGCGGCGGTAGTCGCCGCAGGGTTGCCAGTCCCCGTTGGGTTTCTTTACCATGTGGAGGGGGCTGGCCCATGGGCTTTTGGAGGGTCTTATATTGCCCTGAGCGAGCATGTAGTCGAACTCTTTCCGCGCGTTAAATAGGGCATCAGCGGACAAGCGGCGGGGTTTTGAGAAGACAGGAGGGCCGGTCGTTTCTATGTGGTGGAAAACGAGCAGTTCCTCCGCGGGTTTGGCCAGCAGTGAGGGATTTGTAATGCTGGGGTAGTCCGCCAGAATTAAATTATACTTGGTTTGGTCGGGGAACAACGAGAGACGCGTAATGGTGGCAGGGGTGCGCGTCGGGTGGCCCACTGAATGAAGCTGTGTCGTGGTGTCACGAGGCGGTTGTTTCGTACGTCGACCAATAGATTAAAGTGCTTCAAGAAATCCGCCCCGATGATGGGTTGTGTTACGTCCGCCACTATAAATTGCCAGGCGAACGAACGTCTTAAATTGAGGCTCAGATTAAGCAACCTGGGGTGCGTTGCTCGACATGGGAAAGCGCTTTCGGTGACGTCAAATTTGCCTCTGACGTCACCACTTCGCTCGCTTTTTCAAGTGTGTCGTTGCTCGACATGGGAGAAGCGCGTTCGATGTTGTGACAAGAGCGCGTTTAGGAAAGCGACTTCTTCCAACGCCCCCTAGAAACAAGGCCTTTGCAGCGATTAAAACTTATACAGTGACGTCACTGCTCTGCGGCCGATACGACTGGAGTCATCAGAATGGCTGCACAGCACATGTTCTCGTGGCGTTAGTTGCTATCGTTTTAAAATTTTTACATTATACTTTAAGCAAACGGAACTTTTGATAACATCGAACAAGGCAATTTAATCATGCCTCGTAAGTGTTGTGTACCAGAGTGTAAAGGAAATTATGCTACAGGCCCTACAGTTAGTGTGTTTTCTTTCCCCCGCGACGAAGATTTGAAAAACAAGTGGTTGAGAGCTATTTGCAGAAGTGATTTCGCCCCAACAAAGCAGTCTGTGGTAAGTTCTTGAAATACATGTATTATGTCTATTCAAAAATTTAATATACTGTATATTAAATACTTGTTTAAATTACTATTTAGTAAAGTACTGGGATATCATTTTAGGACGTACTACCGAAATGATTTCTTTTTCATTATGTTTAGTATCATTAGACATCATTCCTGCTGTCATAAGTGAATAAGTCAAGTTTTTTTAAAAAAATCGATTTATTCTCGTTTTATATACAAGATAATGATATCTGTCAATTTTATAACTGAATACATCATATCCATTATGCTTAATGAGGTTGAATATTAATGTCTGAATAAAATATCTATTTCTTCATTTCTATAAAATTTGCTATTCTTTACTTATTCACTTTGGGTTTTATAGCAGATTTTTAAGTTGTATTAGTCGTACTGGTTATAAAACTTAAGAGAAACTAAAATCGTTCTATTGTGTTAATATAGGTGTGTGAATTACATTTTCGCCCACATGAAATTCAAAGAACCTCAAGTGCAATAGACCCCAAAACAGGAAAAACTATTTCATGCTCTTTATCTATACCACGTCTTGTAAAAGGTAGGCAAAACTCTGTTCTTTAAGAATTGTTCAATGATAAGTCATTTTTATACTAATTGTGCACATATTATGTATATCCTAATTAATAATGGAATTGTTTCAGATGCAGTGCCATCACAGCTACCTGGCTGTCCACAATACTTGTCATCACCAATATCATCTAATAGAGAGACTCCTGATGAGAGAAGATCTCGAATAGAAAATGAAGCCTTCAAAAAGTCAATTGAAGAAAGTGTGAAAACATTTGATGCCTATACAAAATCCATCAGCTTTTCATCATTTCAAGAGTTACGCCAAAAGCTTGAGACTCGTGACAATAAAGATTGGATTATAATCAATAAGGAAGAAAGGGTGAGTTTAATTTTATTGGATGATGTTTCCACACCGAAAATTATGTGTGCCATCAAAATAGATTCAGAGCTGATGCTCTCTGCATATTATACTGATGTGGAAATCACGAAATTGAAAGGCTCTCATCCCAAAAAAAGAGATCTTAGCCTACCTTTAAAAGTTACAAACTTTAATGAAATTGAACATGTGAAAGAATTACTATACGAGACATATGTGAAAAAAGATGACAAGAATGTTGATAGTATCATAATTTTGATCAATAACCTTTTAGATGAATGTTGCAAAAAACTACCTGATCAGCAAGAATCGATTCAGTTTTTGAAAGAGCAAGTTAGTTTGTTGAAAACATGTAAACGGAGATATAATTTGCAGACCTTGATTTTATGTTCTTTAATATTTTCGATTTCTCCACATTCATACAGATTTCTGAGAAGTACAAGAATACTAACCTTGCCATGTCCCTCAACCATCGCCAGGCTTTGTAATCAGTTTCCTAGCAATCCACTAGCCGAACAAAATGATAAAAACTTTTTATTCTATGTTCGCTCACGTTCAGAAACTTTATCTGCTGATGATCGAGTAGTGGTGTTGTTGATGGATGAAATTCATTTAAATTCATCACTTGATTATAAGGGTGGGCAAATAGTAGGAACTGCTTTCAATAGTGAAGACGTTGCCAATAGTGCTTATGTTTTCATGATTACTAGTGTAGGTTCATCATATAAGGATGTAATACATATTTTGCCAGTGAAAAAGCTAACAGGGGACATCTTGTATTTAATTATAAAGAAACTGATCCTGAATTTGGAAGAAATTGGATTTGAAGTGATGGGTGTTGTAGCAGATAATAATGCCATCAACAAAAAAGCAATTGCTTTTTTTAGTGATAATCGATCCCTTCAGATTAGGTATCCTCATCCAAGTGATCAAAGAAGGCCACTATTTTATATTATAGATCCTGTGCATATATTAAAATGCATTAGAAATAACTGGTTAAACCAGAAAGAATATGCAATGGAATTCCCAAGCTTTGATGATGAGCATATTGGAGGTGTTGCGACACTGGGGAGTTTGCGCATGATGCATTGTGCAGAAAAAAGTAACCTTTTAAAATATGGTTATGGGTTATCGTTGAAGGCTCTTTATCCATCCTCCATAGAGCGTCAAAATGTAAAACTGGCATTAAAGATATTTAATCGAGGCATTGTTCATGGTCTAAGAGAATTTGGACCTAAACATCCCATTGAAAACTGGGAATGCACAGCAGCATATATTGAATTAATATGTACTTGGTGGGACATAGTCAATGTCAAAACCTTGCTGAAAGGCCAAAGACTCCGAAACAAATTTCAGGAGCCATTCACCAAAAATTCAACTCATATTTCCCAGTTTTTCGAGCAATTTTTAAGTTGGTTAGATAAGTGGGAGAAAACAAACACATTAAAAAAATTATCAAAAGAAACCCATCAGGCACTGAAACATACTACTGATGGATTGTTGCAGATGGGGATGTATTGGTTACAAAACAAAAATAAATCTTTTTTCTTGCTAGGAAAAATACAAACAGATTGTCTGGAAGATAGGTTTGGGAAATACAGACAAATGTCTGGTGGGAATTACCATGTATCTCTAAGACAAGTGTGTGAAACAGAAAAGAAATTAAGAATTCAAAACGTACTACCAATTATTTTAAAATCACAGAGAGCAGGGGAAATAAAAATATCAACTGAGGACTTGACTAATAAGGTGCTTGAAATGACTGCAGTTACTGATGGGACATTCGATGAATCGTTGTTTGTCGGTGTTGATGAGGATGATTTGGATGACATAAGTGATAATATGTGGCCACTATTGCACTACATTGGAGGCTATTCCGCACATAGTGTTATCAAGAAAATACAGTGTTCATATTGTGAGCAGTTCTTGGTTTCATCAAATATTGGTCCACACGACAGATTCATTTCAGCTAGTGATCGTGGTGGTCTCCGTTATCCCAGCGACGATGTAATTTCATGTGTTGCTTACACATTTATTACAACCAATAAATTAGTGACAAAAAAGGAACATGATTTTATACATCAGCTAAATCATAGGGAGGTTGTTGTTAACATTAGTTTTACAAACTTGCCTGATGATTTGTTTTTAGGACATAATTGTGTCCATCATGATGTCCAAACACTGAAAAAGTACATTTTATTTCCAACTGCCAACATATTACTAAATAATTATATAAAAACAGTAAATGATACATTAAAGAAAAAAAATGTCACTAGTTATAAAAGATTAAAACACAACAAACGATATGTTTAAAAAAAATAATTGTATAACTGATTATATTATTTAATTAAAGAAAGGTATGCAGCAAAAACTTATATACAAAAAAACACAATGATTACAAAATGCATTCAAAACTTTATTATTGTTTTAAATACTAAGAATTAACAATAATTTTTTATTACGTGATTAACTTTTTCTATTTCATTTTTATTTTATTATATTTTTCATTTTATTTCATTTTTTCAAAACTTCCATTGATTGTTGTGGGAAAAGAGGTTTTTATTATTTTGGTATGCATTTTCAAAATTATATTGTAACATTAGGCCAACAGATTATTAATTTTTGTATTTAAAATAATAATAGTGTTTTGAATGCATTTTGTAATCGTTCTGTTTTTTGTATATAATTTTTCACTACATACCTTTCTTTAATTACTCTTATCCACATACTGTTATTCTATGTTATGATTATAGTATTGTATAATGGAAATGTTACTTTGATACATGTATTTATTATATTATAGTTCTTTTGAAAAATGTGGGATAAATTCTGGATCATTCTTTTATTTTAATAATAAAAATGTGATTAATCAGACAATGAAAGAAAAATTATGTACTTCTATTTGTTTTAAAAAATAATTTTTGTCATATATTTTAAATTTGTGCTGCATTTGAATGTCAATAGCTTTAACAGATTAAAATAGCAAAGTATGTGATTTAGAAAAAAACCTGTATAATGGAAATGTTAATTTGATATTTCTGTTAATGCTCATTTTGATGCTTATATTCATATTGTTAAAAACCTTTGTTCAATTACAGTACTTTTGAAAAATATGTATAATTGTGGATTATTCTTGTTTGATTTTAATAATAAAATTGTCTATGATTCATCAGATGTGTAGTTTTATTAGCTATTAAAAAGCATTGTTTTTTGATATATTTTGTAGTGCATATGAATTTATGTAAGTAGTAAGAAGAGTTAATTCAGGTAACTTTTTAATGGGTTTCAAAATAAAACGACCGTTTTAATTTGCCTCAAAACATAAAAAATTCGTCATGAAGCAGAATTATGTATAGCTGTGCCCGTCAACTTAATTCAGGTAAGTTTTTTTCATGGGTATCAGATAAAATGACCATTTTAATTTGCCTTAAAACAAATAAAAAAAAAATTCGTCATGAAGCAGAAGCCACTAGCTGTGGCGAACAACAAACGGCCGCAGTAGTGTGACATCATGCAATCAATGCAAAGGCCTTGTTTCTAGGGGGCGTTGCTTCTTCAGGCGCTTTCGGCGACACCAGCGCCTAAGCTTCAAAAATTTCACACATTTCACACGAAATCAAGATGGCGATACCCGTGTACGAACTTAAGTGTATACGATTATCTTTTTCTCCATGAGTTTGGCGTGGCTGAAGAATTCCACAACGTTCGTCGATATCGACAGGGATGTGATCCATTTATAGGTTTGAATGACAAGGAATTCATTGAACTTTACAGACTATCTAAACAAGCTGTTGATTTTGTTTGTAGTTACGAAGACTTATTCTAACCAAATCCGATCGGCAACACTGGACCTTTTCTTGACCTTTATGATCTGTTAACCTTCTCTCATTTTCATCAAGCAATTAGAAATTTTCCTCATAGGAATAGATAATTAGAATATTTACTGCATGTATAGCCAAATTCATGAAGGGGGGGGGGGGGAACATACAAAAAAGTAATTATTGAATAGAAAAATTTTATTCATATTGAAATAAACTTTTATAATACATACATTTTTATAATAATAATAATAATAATAATAATAATAATACATTTTTTACATATTCTCTGTGGTTCTGTTTTGTGTTGCGGCCTAGAATTAATGGATAAAAAAGTTCAAAAAAATTATACCAGTTGAAACATGCATGTAAATTTTAATTCTAAAGACAATGCACCTCTATATTTGATGCAATGGTCTGCAATGATCCAGCAATGCTCTCTAAGGACCCAGCAATGCGTTCCATTACGTTTCCTTCCAAGGTTGTTCCAATCTTTTCGAGTGCATTGGCACTTCTGTCGGCCCCCTCCAATAATGCCTGCGCCTCTTTGTGGGGGATACGTCGTGTTTTTCGAACTAAGATAATATTAAGAAAAGAAAAACTGTAATTACAATTATGTTATTTTTGTAATGTTATTTTAAAGATTTGATAATAAAAGCATTCATAAAGTATCTGAAGCATGTCTCAGTTTTTGTGTAGTCAGTTGCATGTAGAATGCATTGATTCTCAGATATAAGTTGCAATCTCTGAGATGATGTTATGAGACTGAAATGTGTTCACAAGCTACAAACAAGAAACAAAATATAATAAATTGTCAACAATAATGCATATTTATAATCTCATTGTTGAAAAATATAATTAAAAATAAACCAAAAGCTCCACTACTTTTCCTAGTTCCAGAAATAGGAAAGGGGGGGGGGTGCAGAACCTCCATTCAAGGCATAGACTCAAGCAATTACATGTAAATTTAAATGGCAGGCTGGTGCATATGCATAGGCCTCCACTTTGTCAAAAAATAAAAAGTTTGTTTAAATTTTTTTTTCTGGTGGGGAGGGGTTGTATGGCTGGTTCATTAAAAACATTAAGAAATTAAAAATGGTTAATTAGAGCAAAACAAGTTAACAAAAAATATTCATTGTTACAAAAAAAATAAATTTCTCAGATTGATGAAAAAAAAAATAAGGAATGAAACTCCTCGAATTCGATTAATTTCTACTAACCAAAAAAAATTGTTCAAATTTATATACATAAAAAAAAGCATACCACGTTTTGGGGGAGGCTTTGTTAACTGAAAAGAAGAAAAAATATTTTTTTCATATGAAAGAAAGTTACATCGATTCGTGTTTATTATAAAAAATCCATATGAAACCTTATACTTACATCTATAGATGTGTTGGAGGCCGGCCTTTTTTCGGAGCGCTGCGGGCTAGCAACAGAGTTGCTTGCCGAGGGCATCTCCCACAGATTACCGTGAGAAGTAATCTGTGGCATGCCCTATGTAATTGTGCGAAAAAAAAAATCTAGGTGTTAAATGAATATAAGATGTTCTCTTTTGATATCATAATTCGTAAAAGAAGAAATAAAGTAGATAGCAAAATTTGCACTCGCCTCAGAAAAAGACAAATCGCTGCCTCCCTCTCCGATGGGCACCAACGGCGGGCGGAGCCAATGGTCTCCCGTCGGGGTTCGGCACGATTGCCGTCCCGATCCCATCGACGGAATCCCATCCGGCCAAATCTAAAACTCTACAGCAAAATGTGATATCAATTAATATATAGTATTTGTTGCTTAAATAAGAGCTAAAATAAAAATTATTTAATTACCGATGCTCGAGATTTGAAAGTTGATCTTTCATCTCCTTTGGCCCTCCGCCTGTCTTTACCGAATCCGCCTTGATTTTTATGTATCTTCAAAATCATTTAAATAATAAGTTGAGTGAAACAACATAAAACTTCATTGCATTTGCCAACAAACATAATAAAATTTTCTTACTTTTGTTGGGTTCGATTCTTCCAATCTCGCCACACTTTTAGCCATTCGCCCCGGGTCTTGTACGGAGGTCCCATCGAATTAAGGCGTGTGGCGAGTTTTTGCCATTTTTGTTGGCGTTGTTTGGTCGTTTCCCCCGCTAAAAAATTTGTCTGTTGGTGCACCATTTCAGGCTGCGCCTCCAACGCATCTAATACAGCTTCCTTCTGACTTTCGTTCGCATATTGCCTTGATTTCGCATTTTCATTGATTTCCATCGCCTGTTAAGTTTTTTTTTTTGTGTGTTTGATAGGTGTTTGAGGAATTGAATACGAATGCTTTGGAACTGTTGTAGTGTTTGAGACTGAGTGATGCCAGGGAATAGGGAGAAAACATGTGTTTTCGTCGTTTCTGCGCACACTCAGTTACCCTACAACTCGATAACTTTGGTGAGTTCATGGAATGAGTAATCGCGCTAGAGCTGTAGTTCGCCTCCCCCACTTGCAAGCGCTTTCGTTCACCTCCCCTCTTGCAAGCGGTCACTGAGATGACCGTTGTTCGACCACTCCCCCGAAAGCGCTCGGATTAGTCGACCTCGAAAGCGCTCTTGAGCGAGTGAAAGCGCTTTGGAAAACGCGACCGCTTGTGATGTCGAGCAACGCACCCCTGGTGCCATAGGTCTTGATTTTTGTGCCATTAGCGGCGTAGAGTACCAGGTCGGTTTGTTGAGTTGAAGGGCACGTAGCATCGCGAGGTATTACTGAAACGTCCGCACCGGTGTCTATTAAGAATTGAAGCTTGGATGCGGGTTCAGCGAGCAAGATTCGCTCTCTCTGGCGTTCACCACTTGTAGCCTCAAGTGGCCGCCCAGTCAGTTTTCCGGCTTCCGGTAAGAGCATGGGGGGCAAATTGCGCGCTTTTTTGCCGAAACGTGAATGATAGTAGCAGTGTCTGTCTTGTTTCTCATCCGTTCGAGTTCGAGATTGATTGGCCCTGCGAGGGCGATGGGAGGACCGCGGATGGGGTCTGCGCGGCTTGCCTAAGCGAGCGTGTAATAGTTCCACCTGTCTGGCTAGCTCCGCGATCTGCTGTTGGAGTGGGGGCTTGGTCGGGGAAGGTATTGTCTCCGCGGCGTTTATTTGTAGGGGAAGAGCCAGCTCGTGGATCTTGTCGGCCATGGTAACTAACTGGGGAAGTTTTTCATTTGACGCGGCTAGGATGGCCTGTATATTAGCAGGAAGGCGTGCCAACCAGAGGGACTTCAGTAAATCGTCGCTCAGGTGGTTGGCAGCCAGGTCGCGCATACGTAATAGTAAGTGGGAAGGTCGTTGATCTCCCAACTCCAAACCTTGCAGGAGTGTTCTAATTTTTGATGCTTCGCTTTCGGCGTAAATTTCTATGATGCGTTTTTTTAGGGTTTGATATTTGGAGGATTCAAAATGATGTCGTGGACAGAATCAAGGACACTAGATTCAATGGCGGCCACCACGTGGTGGAATTTCGTGGCGTCCGCGCGAATATTCGCAATGTCAAATTGGGCCGTAGGAATTCGATAATTAGCCGCTAATTGCAGGACGAGAAATCACATTATCCCCATAGACTCTGCAAATTTCCTTATGGATTTCACTACAATTTAAGCCTTTCGCCAACAAAAAACGGATTTTCCCGCGAATCTCCAACATGACAACAATACACTTACGCACGCAGTAAATACAGGCAATATGCGTGAACAAGTTGCAATTATAGCAACATCCTTAAAAACGGCGAATGATGTCAGCGCTCTTCGAGCACAGATGGTGCTGAGTGTATCTTACTTTTTGATTCATCCTCGTATTATAAGCTTTAAATTTGTTTGTATCACTTTTTAGCACGTGGCGGTCGCGCGAGTTCAAGCTGGCTTACTTTTAGATCAGCGAGTCGGCCACTTTTTGGACGTGCCAGGAAGTTCTTTGTTTGACAAACGTTGAGGATGCCTTGTTTGCAAAAAGATGTTGACACATCAAATGTTCCTAACATTATCCAAATCTAGATCGAAGAAACTGCTATGCCAGTCATAAATAATGTAAAGAAATGGGCCCAAAGTCCATGGACACAAGATGATTGAATTTTGATCGTTTATTTGATTGGTTATGTTTTGCAAATTTTCTAAAACGTTTTATTTATTGTTGATTTTATGAAAAAAGATTTTAAATAAAAATATATAAATAATTTTGGAAGTGCTGTTTTAATTTAATAAATTCTAAATTTAAAATTGCAAATGTGTGACGTCACACAAGAGGAGGGGCGTCACAAATGTGACCATCTGTGACAAGAATGGGGAGAGGTCCAAAAATGATGAAATTCGTGTGACGTAATTCATGGATGGCCCCCAAAAGAGATAATGACTCATTTAATGCAACCGCCCCCTAAAGTCTGGCAACACTGCATGGGAAAACTCTACCCACTCCCCTGCTGATTTTTGGACTATCTCCTGGGCTTTGCCCGTGAGCTTTGTCCGCGAGCATTTTATGTTGCACGCGGGTGACGTGCATGAGTTGGACGGTCCTGGTCTAAAGTATCCAGTGATGCTCCCCGGGGGTAGAGACAGAACAACAAGAGGGTAGGTAAAGCCCGGGCAAAGTGTGCAATATAAGTAAGTTCATTAAGAATGATGGTTCCATCCCATGTCTGAGAATTATAAAACAAAATTGAATTTGTAACAATACAAAAAATTCCTGTTGTTCGGGCTTTTCTTATAAGTTAACGTTTTCTTGGAAATATTTAATAATGATCAGTAACTGGAGATAATGGAGAGTTAGCACACTAATGAGAAAGAGTGAAAGATGACAGAGGACGCAGTCCCTTAATCCAAGCTACAGTTGGCTACACAACCAATAACAAAGCATATACACGAACTCAACTCTTCAAACCAACAACCATATGGTGTTATGTCCTATAATAATATTTCGAAGGATTATAACAATAATTCATATCTATCGAAATACCAGCGAAGAAATGAGTATTGGGCAGAGATGACAAATAGTTATACGGCTATCGCAAACATCTGAACAACTGCTTTGTCTATAGTCGGAAATTGTAGAATTACTGGAAACAAATTTATTATTTAACTTCATGAGGTTGTTCTGTTTATCCTACAACTGTAATTATCTCTGGCAACGCCGGGTGTCTCTGCTAGTATTGTATAATTTTTTCTTACTGTTTCATTGTCTATTATCTTATTTGTAATATTCTTGTTCATTTTAGAAATAAAGTTATATATAGTTTCATTATAATTTAAAATATGAATAATTTGATTTTTTTTTACTGTTGCTGTAATTATTCAATAAGAATCTGCTAAATAAGATCAGTTTAGGTTACATTTTCTTGAAATAAAATTACGCTTTATTTAAACGAATTTACAATTTTATGACGTGAAACTGCGTTTTATTGACCTGAAAATTGTTCTGTTGATGTGAAAAATTATTCTATAGATGTGAACTATTATTCTATTGATTTGAAGTGTTATTTTTCAATATAAAACTACCTTTTTGACCAAAACTATAATTTATTGATATAAAAAATTATTTTAATGATCGAAAATTACGTTTTATTCATTGAAAAAAGCTGTAAGATATGCCATATAATACATCAAAAGTTACGTGCCTTTTTGTAAAGACACGCACAGAACAGTTAAGTGTAAAAGCCGTATAAGAGAATAATAGGCACGGGCTATTGATGAGTTAAGTTTTTAAGTTTTTTTAGTGAAGGCAATTAACAGCGAAAAGCTAATTCAAACAATTAGCCGCAATTAAAACAAATATTTTTAAAAATTAGTTAAGGCATCTTTATCCAACGATATAAAGGTTTTAGCATCAAAATGATACAAGCAATAGCGGGAGGATTCGCTATACTTCAAATACAGTTCTTTAAATTCTGACACCAAACAGTCAAACTCTGACATCACAATTTGCTCCACGCAATCAAAACTCCATAGACATGAAAGGAAGTCAGTCGGGAAAACCACGAAAACACAAGTTTGCCCCCCCCCCCTTTCGTAGAGGATTCGCTATATTTTTTCTCATCATACTCTATATGGGGCCAAGGTGTGTACAAAATTTTAAGCCTCTAGGTCTATCCTTTCAAAAGTTATGGTCTATGACATACACACATACATACATCTGTACCGTCGTTAATAGGGTTTTCATCCTATTACATAGGATGCTAAAACCCTAAAAATACCAGAGATAAAATACAAATCGTAAAAAAAAAAAAAAAAATTTAACATCTCTATTTATATACCTGACCACGAACTACTGAGGCACAACGTCCGAAAACCAACTTCTAGCGCGTAAACTCTCATAGGCTGCTCTAAATGAAACCAATAGAGAGCGTTAAAAGAGTTAGAAAAAAACGACGAATAAATCTAAGTCGTAAAGAAATGGCGAAGGCAAAGAAACAAATTGGGATCCGCTGGATCCTAGCTAACTCTGGGAGTTCACAAGCAGAGCTCGAAAGATGCAAGTTAGCAAGATTTCGAAAAAACTCATGAACTGCGGTGCAACGCTTACCGACCGTAGAGGGTTCCTATGTATTAACTAAATTATGCATATGCTTATGCCTTGCCAGGGTTGTGGATTGGAAGCTTGCTGCGTTTCCGAAAAGGAGCTCTCTGTGATAAGGCCCAGTCCACTACACAACGCAACCAGAAAGCGTCGCGTGAACCCTTTACTGTCTCGTGAATACCTCGAAGCTAAAAGGATCGATTGAGAAAGTTAAGTATAACAGGGAAAGTTTCAGTTTAGTGCACAAGATCATAGTTACAGCATAGCCATCATGATACCCCTCGCTAGGTTCCATGATGACTATTGTTACAAGGCCAAATTGACCTCGCTGAAAGGATGCATATCCGTCAAGTGCAAACTCCCCCAAAGTGCAAAGGAACTCACCAAAATTCACGGTATCCAAAAAAATAACAACAAAATAAAAAACAAAAAACAAAAACAAAAACAAAAAAAAAAACAGGCTCTTTCAGCGGGCTACACAAACAACTTGTAACGACCTCTTATGAACGAATATAAGAATAATTACGAAGTTCGAAAATGGTCGAATTAGATGTAGTGTTCATCTGTTAATGACATCATTATGATACCATTAGAAGTTTTCAATGCTACGTTAGGGCATGAAACGTATTAAACAATAAGTAACGACGAATCATGAATGAATATACAGTATAAGAATAATTATAAAATTCGAAGATTACCGAACTTGAATCACTGGAGCCTGTTTTCAAAAGCAATTCAAATATTGGCGATTAGTTTAGCCCAGAGTCTTTCAATAGGGAGACATGTCATTTACTAAATTTTCATGTAATACGGACTCTTAGGTGTTTCATTGGATATGTTCAGATGGCGCTGTAACGACGACGACGAGGTCATAGTTTCGCTACATGTTCAAAGTTTATTAACGAACAAATCGACGAGCGAAAACCATCATAGAATTTGTCAAATTGTTTTATTAAAGCAAGTCTGGTCAGTAGTGTGCTGCAAAATTTTGTGCCTAATGATGGGGGTGTAAAGCACCTTTCTTTCTTTAGATTTCCAATGGATGCTGAGAGGTACGTTTATTTACAGTAAATATCTTATTTATAAATTGCTAACTTCCATAGTGCCTAACAACAATCCAGCCTTCATTTTTTCCAACAATAGAAAAAAAACAAACACCGATTGTTAAAATTCAATTTATTGTTAAAAGCCAAAAACATATTGCCATCATAATTTTTTTACTATAGCAGCTATATCGATTATTTTAAAAAACGCGCTAAAAATTTAAAAAAAAATGACATTAAATCCTAAATAAACAATTTTACCTATTATAAATTATGAAATTCATTACATTATGTTTACGATTCTTATTTTTTAATTTTAATAAAGATAATAAAAATCCAAATAAAAATCTTTTGAAATTGATTAACGAAATTTTTCAAAAATAAATCAATTCATGTTTTTTCATTTTATGATTTTCATTACATATGCATAATTATACTTTCTTAGTTTATTGCTGTCGTTAACTTAAAGTTTTTATATTTTTGACATTGTTACGTGCAAAATATGGTTAACTGCCTACGGAAAAAGCGACTTGCTTACTGAAACTTTTGAAAAAAATAAGTAGAATTTACGTACTATGTGCAGCACATTTCACGTATGAACAATTTTATAACGCCAGCAAGAGAAACCGTCTATTAAAATAAGCAGTTCCCACCATTTTAACAAGAACATGGAAAACATAAACTTATGGTGCACCATCTACTTCACATCACCAACAACCTTCACAGTCCACTTCACAATACCAAGAACAGATCATCAATCCCCTTTCCTCTCTTTGTACATCAGAAGTGCACTATGAATCATCCCAAGATGATCCCAAAGAGTCACCAAGGATCACTTCAGGAAGAAAAGACTGCAAGTGTCTAAAGAAAATTAACATTTCTCAACACTTCACCACCAAAAAAGCAGAAAAAAAACAAACAGCAAGAGAACTAGCTGCCACCCCGAAAAAAGCGACTACGAATGAAGCTAAATAAATACAGAGTAAGTTTGTAAAGAGCCAGAAAACAATTAACTGAAATGCAGGAAATGTTATAATTATCTATAGTTGATATTCGAGATTTCTGTAGTGATTACATTTTCGCTGTTCGTACTTCTTCCTGACCGATTGTTTGTCTTTTATAAATTTGTACATGTGGGTTTCATTAGCATTTGTATATTTCATTTTTCGCATAGTTCAATTTTATCATCTTTAGATTCTGATAATGGGAATTATAAAATACACATTAGGAATTACGTGGATATTTTTGGATGATAAATGCATATAAAGCAATATTTATAAAATCTTTTCAGCAATTTAAGTTTTAACATGAATAGTTGAGTTTGTACTTTTGTGAAAAATTATTTTCAACACAAAATAAAATTGCTTGAAATTTAAAATGCTTTCTTGCCGTTTCTGTTTAAATATAAGATTTCCAGAAAATAATTTTAAAATTAAAAATGTAAGTAAAAAAAAAAGTTAAACTGAAAAAAACTTTGTACAACGAAAATTTTACTCGGCGTGTTCAGTAAAATTTCCGATTTCAATTGTTATAATGGAACAAGGTCTAACAATTGAAATCGGAAATTAAATTGGACACGCCCTGGTTTTACTGTGACGTCAATAATGCCCTGCCTCGATGTTACTACTTGCGTCATTCATGAATGGCCTGAGTGTTTCGTTACAAATGTTCAGAGGGCGCCAATTAACAGCATATTACATTTTTTCTATGGGAAAATAATGAAACGGCATAAAGCTCTATTAAACATCTCTGGTTTAGCCTTTCGGTATTTGGTTATGTCATTCTTTAATGGTTGATTCTTTAGCAGTAGAACGATTTGAGGGTCCTTGTGATTTCCAGGCTGTTTCAGACGCGGAGAGAGGCTTACCACGTCCAATAATTCACTGTGATTTAATTATTAAAGCAATTTAAAAAAATTTTGTGTTTATATTTTAAACCATTTGCAACTGTTAGTTACTGCCTTCTAACAACAAAAAAATTACATTGTTTATAAAGTCTCTTATTTTTTAGATGGATCTAAATTTTTGCAACATAGTAAATTACTTTTTTCTAAAAATATATTATATAATCTTTTTATAATTTTTTGATGAAATTGTATTAAAAATATGTAAATAAGTAATATTAATTTTTAAATCATTTTGTCACATTGTTTTAACTCTAACCACATCTTATTAAGTGGACCTATCATTTTGCAACGCACCTTAAACATTGTTATTTCAGTAAAAATCGGTAAAAAATTAAATAATGTCACTTTACATTTGATTACAAAATTTTTTATTTAAAATAATATTAAAAATAAATATAAATAGCACAGCTTAAAGCTCATAAGTTAAAATATATGTACAAACACATTATAAAGATGTTAATTCTTTTAATAATTTAAGCGTAATCAATGAAAGTTGCCTTTCTGAAACCAGGTTGTTGATGACTGTTACACAATAAAACTGTATTATCAACATTCAACAGTGGTTTTCATTTGAGTCAGAAAAAAGTAATTGAGTCCATTTCAGAAATTATTATTCGTAATCGTCTTCTTCATCTACTTTTGGTCGACACTTTTTGGCAATGGCGTCGTAGACTTGACCGGCAGGACAGACGGGATCGAAGATGCTTAACGGCCTCATTGCTCCATTCTGCGCCGCAGACTTGGGTGTTGCCGTCGGTGCGGTCGTTGGAAGTCTCACGGCTGCTCCGTTCGCTGACCTCCGCTCCAATAACACAATGCAAACAGTGACGAAGAGGATGCAATATTTCATCATTTTGAGGTTATCGAATCTAGTTTTATCTATATAGAGAGGAGTAAAAAAATATATTTATTAAAAAAGATATTCAAAGTATGCAAGTAAAACAGGTTATATGAGAATTGAATTTTTATAATGGTCAAAGAAAGGCATAAGAAATGTAACTTCCTCTAGAGCAGTGTTTCTCAGTTTCTTAATTTTTTAATATGATGTGAAAGTAATAAAATTCTGGCATTAGAGCCCGATACAGTTTATGGTAGCTGAAAAATATTGCATTAGAGCGAAATTATAATTTAAGGTTTAGGATCTCTATTTACATTTTAGCAATGTCAAAAATGATAATCATTCAACTGCAATGATATGTTTACTTCTCTATTAAAGGGCACAATCTCTAAGCTAGTGATGTCTTTATCGCAAATAAGCTGGTGAGAAAATAGGAAATATACCGCTCTAATTCCTCTTTTTGAATTTCTAATTTATTCATATATACTAAAGAGCTGCGGCGTAGGCTTATAATTTTCGAATCTTTAGACATAGATGTTTATGTTTGTCCCATAGATGCGAAAAGATAATCTCTATAGAGATTGACACCTCCAAAAAATCTAATAAACCAAACCTATTCGCGATTACATTTTCGGACTCTGGCTAACGAATATTATTAAAATTTAAACTAGTCGATTTTTTTTGCAAAGAACCTTCAAAAGGTAATTCTTTGTAGCTCTTTTTATTATTAGATTTCTTTGAAGAAAGATTTCCTAAGATTTTAAGATTTTGGTGCGATCAAAAAGTTCCGGGACTGTTTCATTTAATGAGAAATATTACTTTTATTTAAATACATTTACAGTGTCCCCTTCAAAATAGTCCCCTTGTTCCCAGAAGTCTTTTGTGATGAAAGGAGTCAAGCACCTTCTACGATTTGAACTGGGTCTGTTTAATCATATCAAAACGGCGACTTTTCAACTGGATCTTCATTTTCGGAAAGAGACCAAAGTCTGCAGGAGCCAAATCTGGCGAGTACGATGGATGTGAAAGCAAAATCATGTTGTTCTTTGCAAGAAACTCGCGTGTGGGAAGAGCTCGGTAAGAGGATGCATTGTCGTAGTGGAGTATCCAATTTTTTTTACGCCACAGATCTGTCGCTTTCGTCGAACGTCCTCCCTCAGATTGCTCGTTCGTCCAATTTGTTCGTTCTCAATTTTAACGTTCAAATACCATGGTTGTTCAAGAATTTTTGCCTCCTGGTCCGAAACTTTTTTATTTTTTAACCCATTTTCAAAATTCTTCTTGTATCTGATACCTACGTTTGTCCTCTATGTAATGCACTATTCACTTTTCGACATAGTCACCATCTCTTTCCACGCATTGCGCCAACGCGCGACTAGTCGGATGAACCCGTCGGAGAGTATTTACGGAGTTGTTGTCGACTCGAGGATTGAATGCATCTTCTGCAGCACCATTAGGCCTGCCGGCACACGACTGCTACACACAAGAGGCGTTGCAGCGCCTGCAGTTCAAATATGAAAACTGCAGTTCAAAGTTGAAAGATTTTGTACTTTGCGACTTTCACCACTTCCCAAAGAAGAAAGAACACTTTCTGGGACATGAGTTGCGTTCTGACGACGAGATGAAATATGCCATTCAATCTTCGTGTTGACAACAACCCCAGAATTCCTCTGGACAAAAAGAACAGGACAAACGTAGGTATCAGATATAAAAAGAATTTTGAAAATGGGTTAAAAAATAAAAAAGTTACGGACCAGGAGGCAAAAATTCTTGAGCAACCCTCGTAAAATAAAATTGAAGACGTCCTCACACACGTGAAGCAGTATTCTCTCAGTCCCTAATGCACATGAAACAAAATCCTTTAAAAAACTGATTTATGAATGTTAGGGCTAGAGTTTACTCTATTTGTGGACTTGCGCGGCCATGTTTTGGCGAGATGCGCAACCAGTCCCGGAAAGTTTTTAATCGCACCCTGCTCACCTCGTATTTTTCGTTGGTTTTATAAAATTTATATGACACATGGCCTAAATACAATACATGTTAATATTAACTATTAAAGTTGTCTGCTTATTAGCTATTAACATATCTCGGAAACCGTAATCCTTTCCATAATAATGTAATGGGTTATATTTGTTCCAAACAAGAAATCAATCCTCCCGAGGAAGGTACTGGAAAGTAGCGGAAGCCCAGAGATCAACCATTTTTACCCTTTTATCTCACTTTTTAACCCCCTCCCCAATTTTTTAATTCGAAAAATTGATTTTTTTGGAACGTAACATTTAGAAAGTGTAAAAGAGCTCTATCTTCTTTCATTTCTCATCATTTCCGATCGAATGATATATTACGTGCCATATGTTGCCATAATTCTAAAGACCAAGTAAGTGCCACCACTAAAACTCTGACCCTATTGGGACAATTTGGCTCAAACTTCATAGTAAAGGACAGCTTGCTTAGAGGAATCTGCATACCGAATTTCACTCCTTTATATGCATAAATACACGTAGACCTCTTGGTCCCCTCTAATTTCAACCCCCGAAACTCCGACCTTAGTGGGCTAATCAAAACCAAACTAAATAGTGAAGGTGCTCATGCCCATAGTAAGCTACATTCCGAAATTTCAACTTTCTACCTCAAAAATGCGGAAATTATGAAGGGGACGGACAGACGGACATTGTGAAACAATAAGTAGCTTCTTCCGCTACTTAATAACCTCTCCTATGATTTTAAATTAAACATTTCAGGTATGGCAAGTGTAATAACTTCAAGGAATATTCTTGATTTATGCAAATTTGTTGATACTAATGTTTTTTAACAATAAAAAACGAAATTTATAACATTCATGCAGTTTGTTGGTGTTTTGATTATTTTACACTACTACACATCAAGAGGAATTACATATTGATCGAGGAATGTATTCCAACTGTTTGGTAATCCAGCTTTTGTTGGTCACAGGTTTCATCAATTCACCAGTTCTCAACCGAACGGAAAGCAGGATTTCCGCTTCGATGGTTAAACACAAGTAGATGTTTTAATGCCCTATTTTATCACTTATTTAATTCAGGTGATCTGTTTGGCAATATGGTTTCAATTTGTTTGTGAGCTGGAGACTGTTATTCAGATTTTCAATCAATCAATGGGATGTGACAAAAGCTGCAATTACCAAACAGTTGGATTACAGACCTCGTTCTCATCAGGAACGGCAAGGAACTTGGTGTGCAAGGGGTGAAAACTAATCCAGACACTAACAAACTGAATTACTGTCATAAATTTATTGTTTTATTACACATTTCTTTTAAATAATTACGCACTAATATCAACAAATTTACATACATATGACAATTTACGTTAATTAAATTGTGATGTAATTCTTAGGTTATTCTCTAATGAATATTACAAGATTAGGAAAGATAGTCCTGACCTGCGAATTAACGCCTTGTTAAAACTTGAACAGAGATCTAGAATTCTGTATGTTCTAAAAGACACAGAAGAGTAAATTGGCAAACTCTGAATTTAATCGTTCTCACTTGGAAAGAAGTTTTCTCAAAATTATGTAACATTTCTCCAGACACAGAAGAGTGATCCACACTAGAAACTGAGCGATTTTAATTGTCTGATATGGTCTATGGCAGCCATTTTTTTCTCGAACAGCACTCGTAGTGAAATTGTGAAGGGCAAAGGGTGGAACTTGGACTTCTCAACACATCTGTAAGTTGTCGAAAAATCACCATCTAGGTTTCAGATGTAGAAAATTCTTTCAAATGTGAGCGCAAAGCTTTCTAAAAGTACATGTAGATAACTGTTGTTCAAATAATTTCTCTAACCAGTGCAAAGGACATGTAGATAACGTAAACTTCCATGTTCGCAGTGGCTCAGTTGGTTAGAGAATCAGCACTATTAGCTGAAGTTTTCTAGTTCGAGTCCAGGCTTGGAATTTTTTTCATAATTTCAGTAATAACTGTGAATGCCAATGAATGCCAATAATTGGGATTAGAATCAAGTTAAATCGAAATATTACACGATAATAATAAAGCAACAATATTGATCTAGGCTAAAAAATTGATTATAGAATATTTATGGCTCATTTTCTATTAAATAAAAAATTTCTTTCTGGAATCGATATTATATTCTCATAAAGCATTTAATAATAAGCTTAAGAATGCCGTAAAACGAGGCGGATAGGAAACTAAGTACGAATAGGGATAATGGAATCGAAAAGTTTATTTAATTTAAAAACTGATATTAAATCATTAATAAAACCTTCTGTAAGTTTATTCGAAACAAATTGTTGTTTATTGAATACAATTCTGTCATTATAATTAAGGAAATGTTCATGAGTAATTGTCACAGGTGTCTTTGCAAACTATTGCGAAAAGCAAGTTTGCTGACTTCCGAACTTCTTAAAGTGATTAAGCTTTTGATATAATTAAGTTGAATGACTAGGGTGTTCGACAGATTACAATCTCATGTCCGAATTTTAAAGATGTTTCAAGATAGAGTGGAAAACCCGAAAAAATTATCATCGATTTAAAATAAAATGGGGCGAATAGGGAAACAATGCCTCCTCATTATATACAAGATCTCTGAAGTAGATGATACATTTGTCATGACGAAAGAAGCTGCCGTAACAGCAGTAAAACATGGAATGTCATATCGAAATGCCTAAAATACATTTGGAATTGCCCTTACATGTCATTCAAGCAAATCAAGTCCAAGAATTTGAAAACAAAAAAGGAGAACAAACGGTACTTGCCTTCAATTGTCAAATCCTATCTGGACAGAACAGATCGTAAAAAAGAAATGTTTAAGTCTAATTTTCCTGGAATTGAATTTGCATATTATTTTTTACAAGGATGTTTTATCTGAAAGAATGTGTCAGAATATAGACAATTAAAATTTAACATTGAATGTAGGCAGTGGGCAAAGTTTTGTAAAAATGTAATAAAACTTTATTTTCCAGATTGAAATTTCCTTTAATTTTTAACTTGAAACAGTGCCTTATTAGTTTACCGGCTTAAATGTGATCACTGTATGTTAGAATTTTTTTAACACTACAAAAGTTCATGGTAACTTTCAAAATAATCCTAAAATCGTCTCTATCCACCCCGTTTGACAGTATTAACTTTAGGCGCGAAATTGGAATCACGTGATTCCACCCTGGAATAACAAATCATGTTCTCATAATTTACTCCTAATGTTCTTGGAGGAATCCAAATATAGCATGTGAAAATAATATTGCTTTTCATATCCTATTTCAGCATGATAAACCATGGTAGGAAATAAATGCAAAATATAGCATCCTTAAAAATATTCGGAACATTACCATGAAATTTTCACATCTTTTCATATTTGGTTTTCTCTTTAATGAAACGGACGAGTGTTTTCTTTTATTTACATGAAATAAAATAACATTTATGCGCTTCGGATAAATAAAGAATATAAGAAAAAAAGAAGCTCGTTTACATGAAGAAGAAAAATAGAAACAATGTCCTGTATTATTTAGCCGTAATGTAATCAATTAAAATCCGTAAAAGCGGATATATTTGTTAATGGATTTATAAAAAAAAACAATTTATTATTCATTAAATTAAAAAGGAAGTAATTTCTAATAAAATACTGCCTGTACAATTGGCTTAAAACTTTAAATTAAGGGTGGCTACCATCCTCTCAAGGAATCTCAAAAACAAACATTTCTCCCAAAAGTAAATATCACCTTTTCCGTGCTTTAAAGGTTTAAAGTAAATCACACATCATTAAATGCTCATTAATCATCGTTATTTTCCTTACTTTGAAATAAGGGAAATATTTTACTCCAATAACCATTTCCTTCGTCGTAATCTTTGAACACCATATCCTCAGTAGTTTTTATGTAAGAAGTCAATTTGAATTGCATTACAGAGTTAGTGGTGATTGCTTTCAACTTTAAATAGGCCTATTACGTGATTGATTAAATGTAATTCTTCTCCGAAGCTATGATGGAAAGATTTAAATGGATTACGCACACCTTCTCTCAAATAACATTTCAACTTCAATGATAAAGATAAACTTCGAAACTGCGTAATTCGAATATGTTGTTTTTAAGAGGAAATTTAAGGTCGTGATTAAGTTCGCAAATTTATATGGTAATGGTTAAATGAATTAATATGAATTTGAAATATAAGTGGGAGTGTTTTCTTTCCAAGGCCTTTCTGAATAACTGTTTCGTAGAATACTTTCTTAGAATAATTTTTATGTAGTTAATGACTCATGACGTAATTAAAAACAGATTTTAATCTAATTGTATAAAAAAATTTTCGAAAAATTTAAGGCTTGGTTAATTTAAAAAAAAACAACTAAAGCTAAAAAAAGATTTTTAAGATACCCAGTAAACAAAAGTGTACTCAGCATTCTGGAAACTAATTACTTTCTATTATAATGCAATTTTTGTTAGAATTTTAAAGACATGCTTCTCGATTTTGTTTTCTTGGAATGTAGCGATTCGGGCAATATAAATGCAAGTAATTTATGTACTTACTTGGAAGTACAATTTTTTTTTCAATAATGTATATTAAATATTGCTTTAACTTGATATTTTTTCTAACATGCATTATTGCTTTGAAATTAAATTAATATTTTTCTAACAAAATATTAGAATGTAGGACAAAGAAGTCTATTCTAGCTAGTCTTATAAAAAATTTCTTTTTCAAATTTTAGTGTCTTATATATTTATAGTGCATGTAAAAATAACACATATAGTAGACATTCTTATTATATCTCTTTCAAGCTATAATGCTTATCTTTGTTTTTTTATGATTTTTGGGAATGATATTTATGCGAGAATATATATATAATCTACATGGCCTGATACAAATTATCTTATCTAAGGAATATTAAACTTTAATAAATTATAAACTTATTCATATTATACGTTTTATATGTTTTAATTTATTCTACCATTTATCATTTCTAATAAATAAATAAAAAATTATTTTTTTCATAATAGATAATAGTTGCAATAAATTTACTACTATACTACAGTGGACACTCTGTATAGTAAACTTACTTACTACTCATAAAGAACCATTAAAATATCACATTGCAATTTCCAGTTCAGTTTGAATCTCTTTATAACATTTTAACAATAAGAACAATGACTTTAAATCTTAGAAGCTCACCGGTAAGTGATTATTATGGGCTGTGAAACACGCTCGCCTTTTTCTTCGCTCTTTCGTTTTATACGCTCTTTCGCTCTTAGCTCTCTTCGTGCTTTGAATTCATGAAATCAAGACCTACCACAGTTATTTATATAACGTGCAAGGTGTCAACCTACGTCGTAAATCTGCCCTGCCCACTTCCTCATTTAATGGATCATTTCCTTTCCATCATCATCAGTTAGTGCTTCGTCAACCGTCTTTCATGCGTCACTAGGGTTTTTCCGCTGCATAGCCCCAAGGCGGGAAAAACGTGTCACGTGATTCTAATTTCGCGCCATGATTGAAATTGGATTTGGTAACCGAGAATTATAAAGTTAGACAATGAAAATACGATATCGTTAGTTTTCTTCGCATTAAAACTCATCGGTTGCTGACCTATGGAAATCCGAAGTCACAAGAATCATGTTTGATTCCAAGGACAAGAAAAGAGTTTTAAAAATAGAACGGTATAAAATAATAGCTAGAAAAGTCGTTGACAATGAATATGTAACTTTAAATGAATATGTATATAAACAATGTAAATATTATGAACTTTTTCCATATTTATGTTGATTTTTACATGTATTAAACTTTCGCCTTTAATGTATTAGAATAAAAGAATGAAACTGAACAGGCATAAACTGATAACACTATCTAGTAGATCTGTAATAAGAATATTTAAACAAATATTTGAAAAAAATATTCATGTATATTTATAAGATTTTTAGAATTGAGAATTTGTGCCGTAGTCTCTGCTGTTAAAGTTTCTGTAACTATTTAAGGTTGAAAGAATTTTGAACGCAAATATATCAGTTTCAAATCGAAGGTAAGTTATTTAGGACCAAAATAATAAATATTAACCTGAGTGGTTTTCTCTAATAGGCAAAAGTCCAAGAAGGAGCTGTTAATAAAGGAGAGAAACATACATGCTCCTATCAGGTTTCGTACCCGCGACTTGAGAATGATAAGTTCTGCGCCTCTGTTCTTTCAGCCACCAATATTTTTCTTAAAAACCTTTTGAATACGGATAATTAAGATTATTCTATAATAAATTATATGTTTGAAGAAGATACAGTATATTTGGAAGATATGTTTCAAGAATTTACAATGGAAGTTAGTATTTTTTAAATTAATTTTTAGAAATATATTCACTTCATTTTTGTAGCCTGTACCTAATTCAAAGCATGGAGACTATTCCCTAGTTCGATATGCTTCCGTCTTTAGATGTTTGGCGTCGCATGTTCAATTTCCTTCATACAATTCTTATAACATAATTCAACGCGCAGTTTACTATACAGCAACAGGTGTTCATTGTAGAGTTTTTGTAAAGCTTAATTTCTTTATTAATGGTTCCCTCGCAGCATTTAATGTAAATCGCGAAGTAATGCATACAATGACTAAAGTATATAATTAGCTTTCTTTGTTTAGAAATATATAAAGGAAATATGGGTACAGTCAACCAAAGGAAATAATCCACACGAGTTTAATACTTAATATTACATTTCATGCTAATGTGTTGTTTTAATAGCTTTTTTAATTATAATTATTTAAATTTAATAATCCTAATAAGGTTAACTCTAAATGTAATATTAAAGCTTTAAAATTAAATTAATATTGAAACGCTAAAACTTAGAGTAAAATTCAAGTGTGGATTATTTCCTTTTGATGACTGTACATTACTTTTGTATAGAAAAGTGTAATATTTTATGATTGAAAAAGTTTATTCGCAAGAAATTCTGTATTCACCAAAGAAGAAAATCCCGCTGAAATTGTCTATACAGAGTGACCCAGAACATACAAATTGCCTTAAAAAGTTTTTAACGTCTGCAATTTAAGGATACCATTCAAAAGTGTGAATACTTTAGAAGCATGTATTCGGTGGTAGGTTCGTCCATACAGTCTCAATTTTTTGGGTTTCATATATGAATCGAGTTGGAAAAGTTCTTATTCCTACAAATACCATCCCACCTCTGGAAAAGTCAGAAATCTATGTACTTAAATGTGATTCTTGCGGAGCTTTCGTCGATTAGACTTATGTCCGGTAAAGATTCTGGAACGTAATCAAAAGGTGGAAAGAGCATTTCGCTCATAAAATTTGGTAGGTCGGAGAGATCGACTTTCACCAAACATGTTGTTAGAATCAGGTCACAGTGTTTGTTGAGATAATTTTAAATTAATTGTCTGTAAATTCAAGAAATCAATTAAACAATTTTGAGAGCATTAAAGTTCATAAAAATTAATATTAATCCTAATCCAATTAATCATATTAAGTTATTAAGAAATTGGAATAGCTTAATAAGCTTAAGAAATTTAATAACTTAAATAGCTTTTAAAGAAGTAATAAGTGTTTAGAGATTGGCACATTCTGCATTATATTACCAATTTAATGGTATAACTAGAAAAGTTTCAAAATGCAATTTGTTTTACGTACACAATTTCGTTTCACGGTAATGTCTTAAACTGTCAATTACTGGTACATCTATCCTATAAGTGTTCCGTATCTCGGATGTTTATTGTGGTATGAGGTTTTTCCTTCCTTTACATGAAAATCAGGGATTGGATTGGGCTCGTCATAAAGATGAAAAAAGGTCTCATAAGCGTTAGTTCAAAAACGCATCTTTCAGGAGTTAGGACGCATTTAATTATCCCTTCGAAAAATAACTTTTTCAAAGTTTTATCGTACGTATTAGGGTTTTGTGCTTTTTTAATTAATGTGTTCAACAGCAGCTTAATCAAGTGGTCTGCTGTAACAACTGAAATCCTAAAAGCTCTTGTTTATGTAATTACAATCAATAATGTAGAAGAACTATGCGTTCGCATTATCAACAACTGCGAATTTATACGCAATACGCCATGTTTTAGTTAACGATAGACATTCAGTCAACAACGTCTGTAAATAAAAATAATGTCTGACTGTGTCGCATCTTGTGCCTAACTCCCAAGCTATTGGGCTTATATACGCGTAAATTGTATAGTTTAACTGGTTTTGTCTTCCCCGTAAATTATCCCAATTTTGTGCGTATAGCTGGCATAAAAGCCAAGCTTTTGGTTTATGTGTTGAGAACAAAAGTTGAATCAGTCTTTGGATTATTTGATAATTTACATAATTTCTCCGATTTTGCCGAATCGATGTTTTTTTTTTCCAATAATATGAGCGGCGAAGGCAGACTTATTATTCCCCTATACCAGCGAATGTTCACTGAATCTGTCTACGAACCGTTGTTTAGTTAATCTAAGTGTGGCATGATCCACAGTGGACTTGGATTGATTAGGCCCGAAATCTCACGAACGGGCTTCCCATTAAAGTGACGCCCAGGACAGTGTTGTACTAAGTCGTTAGGTTCTTCTGAATGACCCATTTTTATATGTTTTAAGGTTTTACTTACGTTTCAAACTCTCACTAACGTCATCACTCGAACTTTCCATTTCTAAGGTGTTCCATTACTATTATTGGTGCAAATTGTGCGTTATAGTAAATGTTGAATCTATAGAGAAGTAAGTTCATGATACTGAAAAGGACATTGTCCATGCTTAATCAACAATTTATGGTTAGCAAGTGTATTTCATTAAATGGTAGTTAAATAATTTTTCTTTTAACGTTCGGCTTTCAAGGTATGAAATGGACAAATCTTCAAGAACGTAAATGTCACTCTTGACATGGTTTCGAAGTGTTCCAGCTAAAAGAACTATAGGAATCAAAATAACCAATTATAATTTGACTTTGAATATTATTTCTGTTCTGTTGTGATTAGTCAATCAGGAGAGACCACTTTTTTTTTTTCGCGGGCTTCGATTTTTCTGAATCCGGTATAACTGATTTTGTATTAACTTACATAACGTTAGTATTCTTCGCAACAACTTCTATCTAGTTTTTTCTCATTTGGAAATTCAATTCCCTAACCCCTACTGGCATTAACCTTAGCAAAAGCACCATTCCTTCATTGTCTTTCTAAACTTCCCCACCTTCTGCCTATCACTCATCAGATTTTCCACTTTTTTCATTTTTAGCTTTCATTTGTATCATCTCTTTTTTCAATCATCTATATTCTTTTCCTTCTGACTTCATGTTTATTGTTGGCCTTGTTATTTTTAAATTGCAGTCGAACCTGCTTGTACGAGCGCTCTTTTAACTGGAGATCTTAAATTACGTGTCATTGCTAACCTTTTACAATATCTGTTACTTTTGATACGTATGTGTTATCCTATTTAATTTTTCTAACTGCCCTTTTGTCATCTCCCATCGGTTCTCTTTCTTGTCCTATCCCAGCACGTCTTCTATTTCATTTCTAGTTTCCCATTCTGTAGCCAATACTTTCTTTCTCTCTACTAAGTTGTATACAGGGTGAGGCATTTATCTTCAAATTATAAAGTATATGTCGTTTAAGAGAAAAATGACATTGGGTCTTATCCAACTTTCAATGTACCCTTTATAGAGGGTAATTGGGAAAAGAACGGTGAAGATAAAAGAGAAGTACGTATTGAGAAATATATGTTAAGAAAAATAGAAATGAGAAAATGCTTTTTCCTCCCTCTATTCTTATACCGATCGGACTGTAGGAGAGATTGTTGGTACATAGGCTTTAAAGACAAACGTTAAGAACATATACTCGTTTAAATTAAATGATATAAATCCACCTCAATTACAGAAATAGCAAAAATATTTATTTAAATTGTTCCAACCTCTTGCGTAAGGTAATAGTCATGTGGAATTCTTAGAGAATGTATAAAGATATTAATCACGTGAAAGGACGTCAAATGACCTAGATATTGACGCGCCCAAAAAATTTTACGAATCAACCAAAAATTCTTTAAAGTTTCTCTGACCTTCAAATGCTATATTTTTTAAATATAAAGGACACACTAAAGTACATCAATTTGCCTTTTGATATTTTCATCCGTTAATCATTTTTTAATGTTACGTTTTCACTAGATTACCTCGTAATAAACTATCCAGTTCCAAGTAATACTAAATATAAAATCCACTAAATTTTTTTGAACATTTTTATAATGATGATATTAAGGGACATATATCGATAATTATATGTTTGAATAATATTCGATCCATCATGAAGAAATGATGGATTTGCAGATGATCCTTCTATACGTATGGAGGTCTTGAAGCAGTTAATGTTGTTATAACAAGCAGCCTTATGAATGAATGAATTCGTCCAAATCGGCCATACAGGAATTTCCTTCATTGATGACAGCAATTAACAGTTTCCTGTTAAAATATATTCAAAATATTTTCCCTAACAATATATAAGCTCATTAGAAAAAAAGTTTTATTTTTCTAGGAATCGAAGTGAAATTAAACTGAAATTGTGTGCTTCTGCCTGTTCCTCGTAGCAGCATAAACTCTAACTGGAACAAATCGTCTTCACGGAATACAGTAATTAGCCGGGGGTTTGAAAAAATTTTAAATGTCAGCATCTGCATTAAATAACGGGTGATAAATTAGTTAAGTATCTGAAAAGAAAAATCATTTATATTAAATCAGCGCCGATGGACGTTGTCACAGCAAAGAAAAAATCTAACAATGGGTTATTTCCCGATTATACAATCGGGTGGGTTCGCTTTTAGTATAAAATATTTTCGTGTTGCAAAGTGGACCAATTGCATTACGTATAAAAGTTATTCTTTCCTATTTTTATACAAGTCTAAGGCCTCGAACCATCTTTTTGCAGCTACCATAACTACTATCAAAGTTTTTATCGTGCCTACAGTATTAGAATTTGTGCTATTTTTAACAACAAACAGCTTAATTAAGTGATCTGTTGTAACAATTGAAATAAGGCTCTTGTTTATAAAACACCAATGAATAATGTAGAGTTACGCGTTCGGATTATTAACAACTGCGAAATTATATGCACTATATCAAGAATCTTTGAACGTGATCAATAGTCTTAAAACAAAGTTTGGAAATAAAAAAAAACTTTTTTTCCCTTTCATGGCCTCCTGTTTTTCTGAATCTGGAAGGCTCTCTACAAGCTTCTGGAAGGTTATAGCTAGAATTTGTGTCACTCCTCAATTAGAGCAGTTGCCAACTGCAACTCATCTCGGGACTATATGAAGGTGAGGTCGGGACTATATGAAGGTCATTCAATTCTCCCACTCTGATTTGAACGCAACTTCCAGGCACAGGCCTTGATTTCTGGATGTTGATAAAAAAATCAACCAAATCGTTGACATATTTTAGGCAGAGCAGAACTGTCTCGAATGTCTAAGTAAATCTCGGAATAGGTTTATTCACAAGAATCAAATGACTCTGGCGAAAAGCCCCATAACACAACGCTAAAACTTAACATGTCAATACAATCAAGCATATATCATTTCCCGGGCATTCTCCAAAGCCATGTGAAACCGTCAAATCACCAAAGCGTGCAAAAAGATTTCTATTTCTTTATAGTACATCTGCAATGAGCTTTGCCTCGCTTAAACATTTGTTGAGCGTTGGTCATAGTGATCTTCGGCTTTATGGACAGCAGCTCTCCCATGGTATTTCATCTCTTTCAACTATCACCGAAATAGCATTCTCCATAGCCATGTGCAGTCTTGGTGTTAACGGTAGTTTTTCATGCTTGTTCAAATTCCATAGCAATTCTGACAGAAAAAAGCAAACCGATTATCCCAGACAGTCCTCTGCAGCACTTTCCGATTACTGTCTTTGAATTTATGAACTATATTCTGGGCTGCTTCACAGTTGTTGCCCCTTTACGATTCCACTCATGCATGTATAGAATACTACTGGATTTCGGATTCAATGGGGAAAAAGGTCTTGCAAGAAATGGAGTGATTGGCATAACTTAATCTATGATCCAATGGGACTATTCATAATAGAAAAAGTGGCATAAAAATTGTTGAAAGGATTTATAACATTAAAAACATTAAAAGAACTAAAATATTTGATCATTATTTATGCAATGAGATTTTCAAAACGCCATTCAATCCTTGTTCACCAATCACCAATCCTTGTTAGATTATGGATGTCCAAGATTTCTGTCCGCGGGCAGCGCCCGTGTACGTGGGTGATTCCCTCCCCCCCCCCCTATTGCACATTACGTTGATCAGTTCCTTAAAGTCGGGTTGCTAATTATCAATTCGATACTGTTAAAAAAAAAAAAAAAAAAAAAAAAAAAACAGAGGCATTTTACCATTTTATTTCCTTCGTTTTAATGTGACAATTTTCTCGATGTCAGGTAGAATTGTATTTTCTTTTTCCCGATAGGACACGATTGCATATTAAGCATTTAGAATCCGATCCGTATTAAATGAAAAAAACACACACAAAAAAAACCAGATTCTCCCACTCCGGTTTAAATACTGATTCAGTGATTTTATGTTTTTTCTGAATGTGCGCCATGTTATGCGAGACGAAAAACAAGCAAGTATCAGTAACAAAAGAAATAATGCCTCATGTAACGGAATCGCACCCTAAAGTCTGGCAACACTGCATAGGAAAAATTGTATCCAATCCCCTCCTGAGGTTTGGACTATCTCCTTGGCTTTGCCCGTGAACTTTGCCCGCGAGCTTTTTATGTTGCACGCGGGCGACGTGCACGATTTGGACGCCCTGCCATAGATCATCGGTTAGATTTGTTAAATTGGCGGTGAATTCTTGCAGCAAAGCTTGAACACCAAAAATGTCCTTTGGAGTCCAAATTTTACCATGACATTACTCAAGGGGTACTTGAGAGCTTTAACGGACCCGAAATCTCACGAATATAATTAGTGCAAAACGGGTTTACTTCTCATTTACAGGGGTAACTTAGCACCACTTTTGAAAAAAAAAAAAAAATTCAACGTTGCCTAGCAGCTGTTCTAATAAATATTACCAAACAATTTTGATTCTGTGCGACAGCTGGTATCACCTGTCAATTCTTGTATTTGAATTACTGATGTATCCGCCATTTTGGATCTTCTTTTTTAAACATATCTGCACTGCTTGTGTTTTGCTGGAGTTTTTCTCAAGATAAAATCATATTTTGCGTTTAGGAAAAGACTTAATTAGAAGGTAAGTGCCATTTATTATATGCTGAAAAGCATATATTGGTTTCGCTCTGTTTGTGTGTCTGTCTGTCTGTCTGTCTGTCCGTCTGTATGTCCGACGATTACTCGAGAATGCTTTAACTTTTTCAAATTCTGTTTTCGCTCTTCGATAAAGACCCTTCCTGAGCTCACCTGATTAGTTTGTCATTGAAATCGGTCTAACAATCACGTGACTATTGAGATCCAAACCCACACTTTAAATATTTTTATTGTCAATATACGAACGGGAATGACGAGCACAAGACGAATATGATATTCTTTTCAATTTTCGAAATGCTGCATCCGAGAAAATGACCCAAAGAGTACTTCAATGACCCCTTATTACGAGCTTTAGCTAACGCTTTATATAGGGTGTATCAGGTTCGATGGTCATAAAGTACCTAGCGTGATCCTTTGCATGATTACAAACTTAAAGTTCCTTATCGAAAATGTCGAAAACTCAAAATTTAAATTGCATCCTTACGTCATTTATGAACTTTCTGCACCAGCAGTTCATTAAATTCAAAGGGGCGAGTACAATTAAATTGGCGGCAATTGTTGAGATTAAATGACGTTTTCGACAGGTTTTCAGCAAACTTCGCGTGAGGTTTAGACCCTAGAATACAAACTTAATCAGTACGTTTGTCCTTCCAGCCGTCCATCGTTTGCACGATAATGTGAAAACGGATGAGCTCCAATGTATTAACCTTTGATGTAATTTCGTGGACCCTTTCAAGCACGTGCACTAATGTTAAGAAAATGAAGTTAGGGCATGTAATATATCAATCGATTTATACCGACGAGTCATAAATGAATACAGTGTTACTTTTTGTTTAACATTTAAGCATTGTTGATGTCAGCTTGGAACACGTGCCCGTTATGAAGCTTTGTCAATGCAAGTGCTCATTTCGTTTTTAAAATTCAGTACTCTCAGGCCTATTGTTAAAAGTGGCTAATTAATGTTAGGGCGATTGTTAAAAATGGCTAATTAATGTTATGGCGATTGTTAAAAATGGGTAATTAATGTTAAGCCTATTATTAAAAATGGCTAATTAACGTTAAGCCTATTGTTAAAAATGACTAATTAATGTTAGGCCTACATTTAAAACTGAATAATTGCCGTTAGGCCTATTGTTAAAAACGGCTAATTAATGTTAGGCCCATTATTAAAAATGGCTAATTATTGTTAAGACTATTAGTATAAGTAGGTGATTAATATTTGGACTATTGTTATCAGTAGGTGATTAATATTAGGCTTATTATATATAGTCCAAAGCTAATTACTCTTCAGCCCAATGATATGAATTGAGTAGATCGCTTATGTGGCCGCCATCTTTTGGGCAATTTGAAGGCGGCGAAAAGTGGAACTAATCTCTATTGTTAGTGTAGGCGCCATTACTGTGGTTGGCAGAACAACATCGCCAGCCAAAGCGCCATTACTATATAG
>JAHWFO010024621.1:2623-35035 GCA_023313115.1 Rhysida immarginata | reverse complement strand
ACCAACATCGTGCTTGTAGTCTGAAATTTCTTAAGCGACCTCTCCCAAGTTTAGATGCATTTTAATAAATGCGGTATATAATTTCATGAATACCTCTAAACAATCATTCTTGTATCACTGAAACGACGGTAACATGGTTGAATATACACATCTTTTATGTATCAACAACCACGACCAGGATTTTTACATGAGAAAAACATTCTAAGACGCAGAAAGATAAAAACACACGTGTGAAAGGTCAGTGGTGAACCTTTAATATATCTATTACTACAATTTAAAGCTGGACAAGAAATCGGCATTGAGTTTTACTGTGTTTGTCTACGCAAACTTTAAACGTAAACATACGATGAAGGCCATTTTTTGCCAACCAAAGCAATGGCCGACAGGCTTTCAAATGGGGACGCGTTGGTGGCGCTGAAAACAGCTCATGAGCGATCTACTCATTTCATATCGTTGGTTCAGCCTAATGTTAACACTAGCTAATAATTGTTAAGCCTATTATTATCAACAAATAATTACTGTTATGAATTTTAGCGACAGTTGTAATCTTATGCATGTTCTGCACGGCCTGTGTAGCTCTTAATGTAGAGAACGGGAGAAGGATTGAAATGACAAACGTATAATAACTTCTCAATACACAACATACAAATTATTTTGAGTTTGCAATTTTTTACGTACTGACCTGCCCAGTATGTACAACTATTCTGCCTCAAATGTTCATGTTAATACTCTAATAACTGTTGTGCATTTGCATCGTTGTACGAGACAAGGAATTTGTATTGTTTTGTGTTTTAACCTGAACATGAAACAATAAAACAGATATGAGTGTGAATAGAATCAAAGGTATTCCCATTGTTTATTTAAACCAACTGTAAGTAAAACAGAAATATTAAAATTTAAAAATACATCTGCGTCACAGGTAAAGCTCCTTGGAATGCTTACAAGATCTTTCCCGACATTGCTTTGCAACAATAATTTTTCTCTCCTAACGTTTATGATAACTTTGATTAAGAAGGAATGAATGGCTCTAGCAGAAGAAAGAACATAAGCGCAGTAAAATAAAACATTAGACGTGCGAGCATTTCGTTTCTCATTTCGCGTGTTTGGAAAGATTCGTGTGAACGCTGCAATCGAATACGTAAATTTACAAGCAGTTTTCGCTATTGTTGTATATAAAATATTTCAGTAATATTAAACAACAAATTTTTATATTCTTTTCAGCATATTTGAAAATCGTTTTACGAGTTATATTCTTGTTTATGTTTAGAAATCAATTGTTGTTTAAATCATAGCTATAAAAATTTAATAAACTACTTATTTATGATTAGGCGATCGACAGTAATTTGGTAATTATTGTCTGAGTAAAACGGGGGCTACTTTGCACCCCCTAAAAAAGTAATGAAAAGTTACCATACAGGCATTTCTTCTTTTTCGTTTTAGATTTAATTAAGTTAAGGGATTAATTTTATTATGTTTAAAATAAATATTGCTAACGATTACTGTTGTTTTAGCAGGATGATAAGAGTCTACAAGCAAAAGGTGAAAAGAATGCCTGGAATTGATAAGAAATGAAACATTTACTCCTCGCATGAATGCAGAACAATTTAATATACCTAGAAGAACAATAAACCATAAAATAAAACAACAACACGTGCAAATATTTTCATGTTATAGTCACTGATATTATCACACACTTTTGTGAATTTTCATTATTTTTTCCTTAAAAAAACTACTTCTTATCAGTTTCAGGTAGTGCTCTATGGTAAAGACAATAAATTATAAGTAGAGAATGTAAAATTTTAAATATATATTTTAATTATATAATAATAACACAAAAAATAAAATATATAGTATAACAGCTGGTGCAAAGTTACCTTTTCCTAGGGTATATCTTGCACCGCTTTTAAAAACTTATTAAAAATTAAAAATATATTTGTTATGGATTTTTATGGTAATAAATCTGTTTTCTCATTGTCTTTTAATATATCAACATAATTTCAAAATTCTTTTTACAAATTTGCTCTTCCCCATTTTACGGTACCAATTAAGTGGCATCCATTGACTGTAAATCCATATACAAAATCTCTCAGTTTACTGTATGACTCATGTGTTGTGAGATCTATCCTTGATTGAATAAAGCTTATGCTTCATTATGCTACAATGACTCATCTTTCCATTTTCTTTCCCATTACTTTTTAATATAAGAAAAATCTATTTTTGTGTATTTATGGTTCGGTATTAACCACGGATTTCACTCACCCGTGGAAAGATGTTAAACTTATCATTACGCAGATACAGGAGTCCTACTGTAAGACTTGGATAATTGAAATATAAGACAGAGAGAGAGAGAAAGAGTTAACATAATTTGAATCTTATTGGCCATTTTTTGTGTGATATTGTGCGTTGGCAGTGCTCAAATGTAAAAAAAGTATTCAAAAAAGACTAGCAAAAAAAGGTTACGAATTTTATGAGAAGCAAAAACCAATCACGTCGGAAGAAGGACCCCCCCCCCCCCCGATTCTCCTTTTATTTAAACGCTCCTATCCTTTTCCCGTTGTTTCCTCTGATGAAGACTACTTTAATCGAAACGCGTTTGGATAATAAAAAATTTTTCCTAACAAACAAATTTTGATTTATTGAACTTCCTTGTTTTGATTCTAAAAAAGTTTTAGATATAAAAATTAAATTTATTATTTATACTTGGAAGAGAATTGTTTTGCTTTTCTAAGCTGTTTCCTGAATGAGAATTCCGTTTGTTTGTTTATTTGTTTGTTAGTGGTTTAATTTGAAATGGAAGTTTATTTTTCTGAAAAACTTCTAAATTAAAATTTCAGGAAAAAAAAAATGGTAGGCTAGGCGATTTATAATTGGTGAGTGTTTTTGCAATGGTTAGGAAATAACTATTTCCTGGAAGTCGTTTTAAAAAATACTAGCGGAACACGTGGAATGTCCATGAAATAAAATAAGCTAAGATGAGATTGTAGAATGAAATAGAAAATGACTGCGGGTTACAAAGTGTTTCTTTCAAAAATAGTCAAAAGTAATAAGTTTAACTTTCGAGAGGTTATTAGCAAAAAATGTTGAATGCAGAAAACATGATAATTTTACATCTCGACATAATCTTGGTTGTGCGTGAGGCAATTCTCGGACGAATAGACAACTCACGCCAAGCTTGAGCTAGCAATTGAGGAGTTAAATTTCTGCTAGGAACTCCCGATAAATGTCTGGCAATTCAGTTGGGTGAATATCCCACATGAAAATCCTAGATGGTAAGATCAAGTAAATTTAGTGGCAATGGAATGGGAGCACTTGGGCCATAACCATTATCACTGAAGTTTGACGCACTAATGATTTAATTCTATCTAAAGACTGAGTCTCATTTCTCTGAGATTGTGAGACTGCGACGCTCTTACAACTCGCATATGATTGATCGCCTGACTAAGAGGTGTTTGTCTTTCTACAGAACAGCAGAATGTTAGGGATCTATGGTAAGAATTTACAGAGAGCCAAAAAAAGATGGAAAACTCCTTTCGTCATCATCGAGTGTGTTCAATCTGGTAGCCATGCATCGCTGCTATTGCTCCGCATCGTAGTTTCCACTGCAGAAGGCTGGAACGCAGAGCACCAAAATCAATTCGTAACTACTTTCGTTGACAGGCTTTTCAAAGACCCTCCACTGCTCGCGGTCATCTCTATCCGAGAGCCAAAGCCACAAAAATTCATAAACGATGCGAACGTCGAATTGATGGATAGGTCAATGAATGGGAATGGAGCTGATTCCGGTATCTTTTTGCACGTGTTTCAGGAACAGGCGAGTTGACGCGGCGGTGTGACTCGACGCCTTGTCTTGACGCAGCTTCCTTACCATATACCCGGGGGGGGGGCCGTGGGTAAATGTGGGCATTAGAATGTTAGTCTAATAATACATTACCTTTACATCAACTCGGTGTAAAGTTAATTTGCCGTTGTAGCTGTATCCCGCCACGATCATGAAACCTTTTGAAAATTTTTCCTTGCGTTCACGGTACCATTTTCTGAAGTCCTTATAACCTCTTGGGCGGTAAAAAATGGCTCGGCTATTCTTGCAGTCCCTTAAATAAACATTCGCCTCAACTTCTGTGGCCAGGTATTTCCACTTTCATCCGCCAGGCATGGGTTATATAGTTACGGCAGTTGGTCTGTCGCTCTTTGAACATGGCGCGGCAACAACTTATAAACGTGACTCTAGTGTCTCTTCTCCAAGTGAAAATTACGGTTGATATTTGTATTTAGCGTGTAGGAAAAACACAAATTGGATTTCCCTATTTTCTATGGAATCACCCGTTGTGATTGTGGGTTACATCTGGTTACGAGAGCCTGAACTTTTCGGACGACGTCAGAAGTACGGCTAGCGGATAGTCCCGGGTTGGCCTGCTTTCTCTCTCAGGAATGGCGCCGCTTCTAGCTTTGCCAATGTTATTTAGTACACAAGTTGTATAAGTGGTCAAATTTGCTTGAATATGAAAGCTATAAAGAAGAGGAACATAATAAATGGTAGCGTTTTATTGGAACCTACGCGTTTCGAAACACACGGGGTCTTTTTCGAAGCTGACCAGACCGTTCAGGATTCTGTCCTTATCAGTTTTTATGTACCTCCTGATTTCTAGGACTTCATATGTCAAGATCTTATGGTCACTTTGAAAATTCACCATAGGCCTGAATTGATGCTTCTCTCTAATGAGGTGGTCTGCGAAGGCGGAGCTCCCATCAACATTATTCCACGCTCTACGGTGCTCGCTGAAGTGCTCCTTAAGGATTGTAAGTTTGGGGCATGTGGGGCAGGTAAGTTTGTAAACACCGCAAGCCGAGAAGACGTTATCAGGTTTCGTCCTGTTCCTTTCGGATTCAATTCTTGTCTGTTCTCGTTTCTGTTCCTTAAGGCAATTCTGACACCTTTATTGCGGAAAATATTGGATATTCTGGAAATCTCCAATATTGGATATTCTCCACAGTTATTTAGTACACTTGATATCCCTTTCTTAGAATATACGAATCCTCGCTGCTTGCATGCTTTCATAATTTCGGGATTGCTGAATTTGAAGTTGGTAAGCGCTGTTATGTAGCCCTCCCAATACATATCAATTTTCGGTGGCATAACTCAATGCTTGTAGCTTGCTGTTTGAATACTAACTATTTTAATGCCTGCCCTAGCAATATTCCACGAGATATCTCACGTAAAATGAACACGCGCGCCACATATAAATAGGCTAATTGTTACCGTAGATCCCTAACAACCGTCTGTACTAATGGTAAAGTGCCAAAAACTATGGACAAAAGGTAACACTGAAAATAAGAAGAGAAACGGCAATTCCACCAATGAGATTTTAATTCTGGAGCCACGAATGTACATTTCGAAGACCCTGAAAAATTGCGAATAAGAATAACCAAAAAACACTTACTGCAGTTATTAGGAGCTTTAGCAGAAAGCTACTTGTAAGAATGCACGCTTGATCTGTACGATTATCCGGCCGTCCGCTGTTTGCACGATAGCTTGAAAACGGGTTAACTTTTTCAAATTCTGTTTTCATAAATATGACCATCAAGATCTTAGCTCGGCTAAGTCAACTTTTCAGGCTTTTTTGCTGACCCCTGCAAGTCATAAAGAATACCAAGATAATTGCATGTCATATCATAAACGATTCGTCAAGAATGAATACAGTTATTTTCTGTTCATCCTTTAAGCATTGTTGACATAGGTACGCGCACGTGATAATCGCTTTGTAGGGGCTCAACAACTCAATAACTTATGGCGAATTCGGCTGGCTGCTCTGGCGTGCTCCGGAGCGCTCTAATAATTGTTCGGCTGGTTGTTCTTGCTCTCGCAGAGCGGCTCCCACAGCGTTCGGCTGGTATTGCTCCTTGCGCCAAGGAGCACTCCTTCGCGCTCTTCCAAAATCGGTGAAGCAGTGTTGCTCTCTACTCGTCTGCTTGCGTCGCCTGGAAAATCAAAATGGCTACCTCAGAGACTGAAATAGACGAAATTCTTTTACAATTACTAGATAGTTCTTCATCTGACAGTTCTTCCGATGAAGAAGACGAAGTTTTGGCTTTATTAATGGCAAAACATTCGGAACGGCCGAAAAAAATTCCAAAAATTGAGAATTTTGTTAATTTTGCCGATACATATACGGATAAAGATCTTTGCGTTATAATTAGACCTCATACTCGATGCATTATTATGAATATCCTTGGAATAAGAGCTATAAAAATGCAAATATACTTTCCCTATCCAAATATATAGTATACATCATTTTTTCCACATTTGATTTTATCCATGATTTATTACACTGCATTCGTTAAAAATTTACACTCCGTGAATATAAACAATTTTTCAACTGATTTGTACAACACATTAACGGTAATTTAATAATTATAATAAATAATTATGAGGATATTTTTTCTTTATAAATTAATAGAAAACATAAAATAAAATAAATTTAACTTAATTACATATATATATATTGAAGTATTTCTCCTGAATTTCTTCAACTCCATCAGGACCTTAAGCTCAACCATCTCATATAATATTGGCCTTATGTTTTTTTATTTAATTTAAATTAATTTTATTTTACTTTATCTTTTCTATTAATCTATAAAGGAAAAATATCCACATTACTATTTATTATAATATATTATTTTTACTTAAACTATTTAATTTAATAATTAATTTATATTGCTGTCTTGAATAAAAATAGTGTTGCTAGCAGGGTACGTTGCCTCTAGCAGAGTTTGGAGCACTGATAAAACAATGTTCGTCTGCTCCAAGCTTTGTTGCTGCTCTCGGCCAGATTGATCACGTGACTCGAGCAATCCCTTTGCACTCTAGGAGCAGTCAGCCAAATTCGCCATTAGTACTGCGTTGACCAATAAAATAAGGATAATTTTTTTTTAAAAAACACACTTTAACGCCATCTATTGTTAAAGACTTGAACGATATTCTTCATATAAAAATTAAATTAATTAATTGCCACTTATTGATCAATTATTTGGCGGATTTTTTTTAACTGATTCATATATTGTCATCAAGAATAAGTAAGTGTGCAAAATTTCAAGTCAATCGGTTAAGAGGAAGTAACTTTAATATAGATTACAAAATTCCATCCAAACAAACAGACATACAAAGCACGTAGAATAAAGTGTGTTAAAAAATAGACAGAAATTTGGAAAAATTAAATAAATTGCCGTTCTTTATTAGTAATTTTAGCTAGAACTTTAATAATTCTCGAATTTAATATTACTTCTACGTCAGAGCTAAAGCTACTTCTTGTATGTTGGAAGATTTTATTAAATAAAACAATTAAACAACCAAATCCAATCAGAGCAAAAAAATACATTTGGTCTGGGAACTATATAAAAAACAGCAACAACAATCTACAATAATATGCTCACATTGGAAACGACGATAATATGCAGTAAATTCGTCACTGCTTATACCTTTTGCTACTTAGCATTAAAAATATATTATAAAACTGACCAGAGAATAATTCTATAAACTAAAAAAAATCATTTAAATCGGATCAGTGTGGTTCTGGAGTTATAAGCGCACTAACAGAATTAGCATTTGCATTTTATAATATGTATAGATGCAATGAAAATCTACTTGTGGATATGCTTATTTCTATATTTTAATCCTAAATATGACCTCAGTCATGCTGCCAAACACTTTAATTTCATTTAAAAGTTAGCTTAATGCCTTACCGTTAGATGGATAAATAGAGTAGAGTGCTCCAAATGAAGTTGTAGAGAATAAAAAGCGTGTTTCAATACATGCATTTTTTATTCCTAAAAGAGGGGGGGGGGGAATCACATTAGGGAATATTTGAATTTTTAAAAATGTCATAGTTTGCAATTGTTAAAAAAAGTATAAACTTGTTTTTAATTATGCTTAGTATAAAACTTTCGCTTTTTAGCGAACCAAACATGTACTAATTTTTAAAAACTTCTAAATACTGTATCTATATTTCAAGTTTAAAATACATTCAATGTAAGGAGGAAATTACAGATCTTATAAGATTTTACTAATCACAAAATATAAATCATAGAAAACTGAGAAAAGGCTATTTGAAAGGTAGATAGCTTTAATTTTATTGAATTCAATATATTAATTCATACAGCTCTCGAGATATATAAATGTCTAATTAATAATGCCTAACGTCTTAAAGTATAAAAACTTTGTATCAAAAGAGCGGAAATTGCGTCAAAGTTTGCGTTAAGTAAAAAGCCCGCAACGTAATTTCATCTTAGCCAATTATCTTTCACTAGTTGCCTTTTAGTAGTTTCCATTGATGATGAAACTGTTCTTAGTACACCTACATTAAGAAAAAAATTCTTTCCGTTTTTCTCCTTATTTCATCAGATCAAAAATTAACCGGATGACAAATACTGGAAAAAACACAAAACAATGAATAATGTCATTTATACAGGATCCGCATCTTAAATAAAGAGTATCATAAAGATATTAAATATATTATGACAATGTAATCAGGTCGGCTTTCCGTGCTGATCAGTTTTATAGATTTCAGTTTTAATATTCACTCAATATAGAAATTTATAAATACTTTAAAAAGTAATTGTATTTCAGACGACTCGCTTTATAATTCTTTATTATTGACAATAATATATCATTATCCGTCTTTTTATTTTTTTTTCCACTTTCAATGATTCCGAAAGTTAATATCAGACTATTTTCCACTGCATATATACCGTATTTATTTAATGAAATGATTTATAAGTTCCCATTTCTTGGCATATGTTAGCGATTGCGTATGCTCATTGTGTGTATTACTCATAGCTCCTACATGAATATCAGGTTACAATTTAAGAAACTTGTAAATTATACGCGTTTAAAATAACAGCAAAAGAAATTTTATAGCCACATTAATTAACTTATTACATATTTAAAGCTGATTTTTATTTTTTAAAAAAACTGACTTAATTTCGAATCTGCAATCCGAAGCATTGTATCATGACAATATTTTTAAGTGAACAAATAAATGAATATTTTATACAGTATAACTTTGCCTTTATTTACAGATTCATGTACATCGGTAATACTGAATAATTGCCTTTGGTACTATACCGATCACGAAATATTCCACACGTCACTTGCACGGAGAGAATGATCTATTAAATCTTCCTGTTAAATTTCTCTAATAGCTAAAGTTGTGATGTTTCTAGAAACAGATTAATCTATTTTTGAGATAAGGAGGAACGTGTTACTACGAAAAGTCGGAGCCACTTTGTAAGGGGGTGTTTAGTGAATATTCTGCTGATTGAAAACTTTCTTCAATGAGGTTGCATAATAAAATTAATTTCGAAGTTAATAAACCTTGAAATAGATTGTATAAATAACTTGTATATTCATTACTAGTTGTGCCCGCGGCTCCGCTCACGTAGACCACAGAGCGGAGAAAGACAGACCAAAAAAAATATACAAAAACTGCAGGCTAACAAAACTAAACAACAACAACCGATACGAAAAGGAAAAACCAAGTCTCTAATTTGCCACCTTCAAAAGGTATCAAAACGGCTGGCGTTTTATTTTAAATGGCCAGAAATGCCCCCCACCACCCCTGTATATCCATGATTTTGAGTTGGAATCGAATTCGAAACCTTCAAAGTGACTTGTGGGTCCCGCAAGAATTTTTCTTTTAAATAAAAGGCGCATTCTCCATCGCGCAGGAAATGAAGTTTCGTGTGAATGAATCACGTGATCAGTGCGAATCATGCAGTACGATTCGTGAAGTTTAAGCAGCCCCAAAAAGTACAGAGCGTTGACAATAAACCCGCGTTTTTTGCAAATAGCCGGATACTGACTGAGCGAGCAGCCTCGGTTTCAAGGAAACTGCCCAAACGGTTGCCTCGCGAGCAAGCGCGAGCCAGTAGCCGGCTGAGCATTTTATTACTCTCAATTCAGAACGCACATGCGGATAGCCGTTGGAGCTTCTGCGTTTATATTAGTTCATCTTGCTAGAAAAAGAAGAAAAAAAAGTGCTTTTGGGTGAGAAAAATCTATGAATACAGAATGCATTTTGGGAAGAAATTATTTGAAGAATTCTGTTTTGAGGAAGAAAAATATTTTTACACGGATATCCGAGACTAAATTTGAAAAACTCTACTCACTTGTAAATGCCACAATACTTAAGACAGAAACAAATTTTATTACTCTCAGTTCATTTCCTGGCTTATACCTCGCTACGCGTATTCCCTTAGCCCTATGTTTGTATATTCTTCGCATTGTGAATCCCAAAGTCCATATAATTCGATGAGCTTTAAAACCTTCTCTTTCTCCAAAGAATGAGCGAGCAAGGCAAGATATAACCGTCTTAAGTGCGCAAGGCATTCGTTCTGAGGCGCCTTTGAGCATCTACAAAAACCGACTCGACATGGCTCGGGCGAGGTAGCCTCGGCCGTGTGCCTCGCCACATTTACCTGGCGAAGCAGCCTCGGTTTCAAGGAAACTGCGCAAACGTTTGCCTCGCGAAGCAATCGTGAGCCACAAGTCGGCCGAGCATTTTATTACTCTCAGTTCATATCGCACATACGGAGAGCCATTAGAGCTTCTGCGTTTATATTAGTCTTCTTGTGAAGAAAAAGAAGAAAAAAAATCTATGAATATAGATTGCAACATGAAAGCAAATTATTTGAAGAAATGTGTTTTGATGATGAAGAAAAAAAAATTTACATTCTGAGATGTCTGAGACTGAATTTGAAACACTCTACCCTCTTGTATATGCCAAAATACTTAAGAATGACACCAAATTTTAATACTCTCAGTTAAATTCCTGGCTTATATTTGGCCATGCGTCTTTCCTTAGCCCTCTATTTGTATATTCTACGCATTGTGAATCCCAAAGTCTATTAAAAGAACCATATAATTCGATGAGCTTTAAAACCTTCTCTTTCTCCAAAGAATGAGCGAGCGAGGCAAGATAGAACCGTCTTAAGTGCGCGAGGCATTCGTTCTGAGGCACCTTTGAGCATTGACAAAAACCGACTCGACATGGCTCAGTCAGTATCCGGCTATTAGCGAACAGTGATAGAAATGTTTCAATAGCGTCAGTGCTTAATACTAGGCAAACTATGGTGTCGAGGAAACCCGGGCTGACGATGATATGCTTGAAAGTGTTATGGAGAAATCGAGTAAATTAATTTCAGTCACTGTTAATTTTACTTAGTCTACAGTCACTGTTTCAATTTTGATTGATCTGTTTCGGTTTCCTCATTGCTCCTCCACCTCTGGCTGGTGTGCTTCGTGCGCGCACGAAATACACAAAACGCACGACAAGTAAACGCACAAGCAATGTAGTAAAAGCCGGGTACTGACTGAGCGAGCAGCCCCGCGAGGCAGACGTGTGAGGCAAATGCTCGGCCAGCCAGGACGTTGCCTCGCCCGAGCCATCCCGAGTCGGTTTTTCTCGATGCTCAAAGACGCCTCAGAACGAATGCCTCGCGACTCAAAGACGGTGCTGTCTTGCCTCACTCATTTGCGCTATGGAGAAAGAGAAGGTTTTAAAGCTCATCGAATTATATGGTTCTTTTAATAGATTTTGGAATTCACAATGCATAGAATATACAAATAGAGAGCTAAGGGAAGACACCTGGCGAAGTATAAGCCAGGAAATTAACTGAGAGTAATGAAAATTTGTGTCATTCCTAAGTATTTTGGCATTTCAAATTCAGTCTCAGCCATACGTGTAAAAATTTTTTTCTTCATCATCAAAACACATTTCTTCAAATAATTTGTTCCCATGTTGCAATCTGTATTCATAGATTTTTTCTTCTTTTTCTTTACAAGATGAACTAATATAAACGCAGAAGCTGTTTGTGCGGTCTGAATTGACAGTAATAAAATGCTCGGCCAACTTGTGGTTCACGCTTGCCTCGCGAGGCAAACGTTTGTGCAGTTTACTTGAAACCGAGGCTGCCTCGCGAGGCATACGGCCGAGGCTACCTCGCGAGGCTGCTCGCTCAGTCAATACCCGGCTATAGGTGCACGAAACCCATTGAGCGATACGGAACAGCCAGTTTGCCCACAGAGTGCATATTGTGCAAATAGTGCGCGCTGGAGATTGCGCATAGAATATTGAATTTTGGCCCCCCGCATTTTCATGACTTTGGAAGAGAAATCGAAACCTTCAAAGTGACTCGCGAATTACATTGGTGCGACATCTGTTGACAAGCTTTTAAACATCACATGGATCAAATGTATGTATTTACCCATGGGAATGTGGCATGTTCCCGCAGAATAAAGTAGCCTAAATGTTGAAGCAGACTATAAGCGAAAACCGTAGTAAGTTATAAACTAAAACCGCCACGTCCTTGATTTGTTTCCTGCGAAAGAATTTGTCCCATTCTTGAGTCCTGAGAGAGGCATATTAAGGGGATATTTAGAAGGTATATCTCATATGTATATGTAGCGACATGTTTTGGCAAGTTCAATTTCTGGTGCACGAACTTAATACTCTTAGAGTCATCTGTTGGCAAGAATAACCACCACACCAATGAGTGTTTTTGGAATTTTCCCATGGGAATAAGACATTTTCACGCAGAAAAAACTACCCTAGTTGAAGACCGAGACTATAAGCAAAAACCATACTAAGTTTCATCAAATCCGTCCTGTAGTTTTTGCGTGATGCCCGAACAACCACGGACTCGTTACAGTTTTATTATATATATATATATATATATAGAGAGAGAGAGAGAGAGAGAGAGAGATAGATAGATAGATAATACTAATTAGGTATGAATAATTAGAATTAATATAATTATTTTACAAATTATACTTTTTGTGTATTACGTTGCATTGTGGGGCGTGGATAATTTGAAACTGAAATTAAACCTAACCTTATGAATGAACTTTCTTAGTTTTCTATGAAATGAAAGAAGTGAATACGCTATATAAAACTTGACTTTAAAACCGTTATCCTTTCGCTTGCATACAGAAGCTTGTAATTTTCCAAATCTTACAATGCGGATAACTGAACAATTTCTAAGAGTGAGCAATCAATCAAAATTTCCGATAGCGCAATATTCAGGTGGAGAATATTTCGTGATCGGTATAGTACACAGGTATCAAATCTGTCAATATAAAAAGTAAACACAGCGTCAAAGTTTAAAGTAGTTTTTTAAATATAATTTTTCAAACATCACTTTTTAAAACTCATTTCGTTTTGAGCTTCACTTCAATTCACCGCGAGGCCGCGCGTCACACTGGAGAATGTCTTGGCTATCCAACATAGAATAACTCATCATCATTTTTCTATTTCGATCATTTTCTACCTTTAATTTTGGAAAATCCAAATATAAAAATGAGATCCACTTACGTTGAAATGTTCCTCGTTGAACTAGCGTTATTCGAGTTCAAATTCGCAACAAACTTGAATTTTAGTTTATTTTTCGTTATTTGATTATACACTACTGTTTATAAAAATCGCAACACCCTGATGGAATAGCCCAATCTGCATTAAATTTGGAGCATTTGCATATCATAGGTCAGAAAAGAAACCATTAGATTTTCAGGTCAATACAATGCGTTTTATTGTCACATTAGTATCGGGTGAAACCACCGTGGGATGCAATTACAGCCTCTAAACGTCGTGGCATTGAGTCAAACAAGCTCTGAATAAGGGCCTGGGGAATGTCCTGCCATGCTCTGTCTATACGGGTATACAGTTCATCCACAGCTGCTGCTGCAGGAGTCTGACGAGCCAATCGATGAGCTTGGAAAAAGGCGACATGTCTGGTGAACGAGCAGGCCAGGGGAACAAGGGCGTCTGATGTGCTTGGAAAAAGGCGAGGACATTTCTGGCCAAATGCGGTCGGGCATTGTCCTGTTGAAATACAGCGCCTGGAAGGTTCTGCAGGAAGGGGATGACCTCAGATTGCACAACTTCCCTGATGTACCGGTCACTGTTCAGATTGCCATGGATTCTGATCAGACGGGAACGGCCATGGTAACTGATTGCACCCCACACCATCACCCCTGGCGTTTGTCCTGAATGACGCTGCAGGATGCATTCTGGAAGGTCGCGCTCGCCACGATGTCTTCTGACTCGTATCCTGCCGTCATGGTGCTGCAAGTTAAACCTTGACTCATCCGAAAACACAACTTGTTGCCATTCAGCTTGCCACTGTTGGTGTTGATGGGCCCATTGCAACCTGAGGCGCCGGTGGTTTTGAGTCAAAGGAATCCGCAACAATGGTACTCGTGCCATCAATCCTCTGGAAATCAAACGGCGTCGTACAGTGCCAGCAGACATTGTCCTGCCTACTGTAGCACCCCACTGTTGTGCTAACACTGTGGAAGTGGCTATACGATCTGCTACACACATGCGAAAGAGGTGTCTGTCATCTGCGGTGTCGTCGTGCTGGGTCTTCCTGAGCCTGGTCTTACGGTGTGCCCTGTTCTCATCGCTCCACTGCCTCCATGCACGCATAATTGTCGTTGCATTACGTCCTACACGAGCAGCAATGTCACGATACGACCATCCCGCTTCACGCAGACCAATTATGCGTCCTCTTTCAAAGTCTGTCAGCTGTTGATATGGTACCCTTCGTCGTCGTCGAGGCATGGTGTTCTTTCAAGCAATTACTCTGAAAATCTAATCATTTATACTCTGACCCATTGTATGCAAATATTGCAAATTGCATATGGATTATACCATTCCATCAGGGTATTGCGATTTTTATAAACAGTAGTGTATATGTGTCGGTTACAAATATTCAAGTAAAAGTTGAAACGTATTTGTTACTTTAGTTTAATGACTAACAGCACCAAATATAAAGTTTTATAACCGTTTGTTAGTTTTATATAAGTGTATCAATTATTAATTTAAAGGTTTAAATAGAAAGTTTAAAGTCAAACTCAAATTATTTATAATAAGAAAAAAGTTAACTTCAAGTTACTGATTTATCAAAAGACTTTCACAATATTTGTGAATTAAGTTAAAGACTAAATTTCAAGAAAGATTGGCGTTAAATTCAGTATATACTGAGCAGTGGATTTCAGTTTCAAACATCATTTAAAACTTATTGAGTTGTGTTTTTTTTTTTTAGAAAAGTTAAGGAGAATTGAAAAGATTAATACTTTAAGCAATTGTATGCACTAAACGTTATTTGCAGATAAGAAAATAAGACCAGAAAGCTATACAAATCTTAATATAAAATTTTAATGTTCATCAAAATAGGGAAAAAGGACATAGGTAAAGACAATTCATCTGATTTTCAACCCCCAAATTACAAACAAAATTTTGAATAAGGAATTTTAAGTAATTAAGTTACAAAAAATTGTGAGGCAATAAAATGTAAATGCTTAAAGCCACAGAAACTTCATTATCTGAAAGATAATGTGAATAAAACAAGATGCATTTCTAAAAGCGCCAAAATGTTGCTCTGCAGAAAATAATCACGACACAAAAAGTAAAATCAAGACATAGAATAGTTGTGTGGCCAACACAATTAAAAGGGAAAGTCACTCAAAAACATGTACTAGACATGACAGCATGAGACATAAAAACTAATGCTAAAAATCTAATTGAAAACTGAAATATGTAAATCTTTCAGAACATTCGCACAGAATTGGCTAAAAAAAATATATTAATCTTTTAAGCATGATGAAAAACTTATAAATCAAGCAGAGAAAAAGAAGGAAAGTTTTAAAATTACAAAAAATAGACTACTCCACCCTACCACTACATATTAAACTATAAAAGGGGCAGAAACTAAAAATTAAACCCCCAAAAAAATATTAGAAAAAGAAATTTCAAATTACATTTTAGCCAAAAGGAAGAATAGAAGAAATACAAAAAAATAAAATAAATATTAAATTTAGAAAGGTTAAAGTTTCCTAATGAAAATTAATTTCGGCCCCAATGGGGATAAATTGGCTCACAACGGTTTAATAGCACCAGAAAACAGGTGAAGATTGGGAATCACGTCCGGGCAAGAGACGATGTGGCAAAGCTAAAAGAATCTGGATCATAGTTAATAAGGGACATGTCCATCTCAACAGAAGCAAGCAAATAGGAATATAAAATTCGAAAACTCAAGCGGCTATTATCTTAGATGTTTTCAGAAAACCAATGTGAAGAATGAAGGCTGAAGTGGCCAAGGCAGATGGAGGTTCCCGCTGTTGGAACTGGAGCCGATGATATGGCTTCAGAGGGGCACCCTTAGATCGTAAAACAGGCAGAGTGCCCAGGCGCATTTGCGGTAGGAGTATGGGCAGCCCTCAAGGGCTGCACTACCTATGTAAACGCGTCAAAAAAGAGGCCTGTCCGCCCACCGGTGGGTCATCGATGTCGAGAAGAAAGGTGAAGAGCTACGAGATGTTATTCGTGTCCCCTTCGATGACCTTACAGAGACGCTGAGATGAAGAATAACGTCTCTGAAACGTAGCTGGGCCCAGCCGTGGCCACTCGAGCTTGAGGAAAGACTTAAGATGGAAGGCGCTTCTCCACCAGATTGTTATTCAATCCGTGTGGAATTTTGACAAAAGAACCACAATGGCGGAATTCTAGCCAAGCGCTAGCGTTATTTTATCTTAATTGTTGCATGAAGTTAAAATTTAAACAATGAAGTTAAAATTTATCATTGTAAAATTTGGCTGAGGCTGGCAGATGGACACCAGCAGATCAGTGCTGATGGGCCAGCAATAGCTCTCTGTTCATAAAGGCGATGGAAGTGGCTAGGTCCAGCTTAAATGCAGCACAGGTGGAGCAGTCCATCAGAAATCTCACTGACTGGATAGAGAAGACAGCCAGACAAAATGGCGATGAAAGACGATCGGTGAAAATCATGAAAATTTGTCAATAAGTGTGCACGAAAGTGTAAATCCACACATTTGGGTGACTTTCGGTGAAAATCATGAAAGTTTGCCAAAAGTGTGCATGAAACTGTAAATCCACTCATTTGGGTGCATTTCAGTCAAAATCATGAACGTTTGCACCGTGCGAACGGGCACTCGAAAAAAACATGATCGATGGATTCAGGAAACCCACAAAACAGGCAACCAGCAGAACCGACTACTCCCCACTGATGTAAAAGCTGGAGAGTTTAGAATCCATGGTGCAGCAGACGCCATTGGAAATTAAACGCCGTCCTCTCAAAGGCGAAAGTCTTGATGGCCTTCAAGATGGCTGGCCATAGATACTCGAGGTGCCAATGCCCGACGTCAGAAGACGCACCCCGGTCTGCCTGCTGGAAGAACCAAGATAGACAAAGGCTCCCCCAGTCTTGTGGGTCGGGAATGAACGTCGCCAGGTCTCGCTGGATTTGATTGTAGAACCCAGGAGACCGTAGGTTGATAGTCACTGGCAGCGAAGTAGGAACTAGCAGCCCATTCACCTTAAAAGAGAAACGCAGGTGCAGGAACAGAGAATTGTCCCAGATGGGAGAGGGAAGGAGGAAGTCCCGGATCAGAGCAGCCATTATGGCCGCAACAAGCCTCCTCCATCAAAGGGGATAAACAACAGTTCCGCACGAATAGGGTGCCAGACTACTGCATACCTCTAAATACAGTCCATAACTGCGCCGTGCAATTTCTTCAAAAGCTGAGGAAATAGTAAGGTGAATAGGCATTTAGACGTCATTAAGGACAAGATGTGCGTCTTGACGAACCTCGCCTTGACAAACATCGAGGTGGTAAAACTAAAGTTCTTCCAAGGCGAGACAAACATTTATCAATTACTTGCCAGTGACGAGAGTCCATGTCCGGTAGAAAGGAGAAGACGTATCCCAGTACTGTAATATGCTCATACCACATTATTGGGAAGGATTGAAGATAGTCCACCATCCACTTCCCAATAGCGATGCCTTTAGATTTGACGAGATTGATGGAACTTCGCGTCGAAGTGCTAAAGAGATCGAAGGATTCTTTACAGATTCCCAGGGAATATGCATCAGATACAAATAACACTACATCGTCAGCATATGCCAGCGTACGGATGTTGATGGAAGCAGCTGGCAAATCATACCCCTGGACATCTGGAAGGCAATTAAGAAATTGCAATAGTGGCTCCAAATAAAAAATGTATAAGAGGGGGGAGATGGGACAACCCTGCCTGACGCCTTTGGACAGTTCGAAGAAAGGCGAGTTGGAGGTATTAATCGCCACACATGATGTGGCAGAAGCATACAGTGCTGAGATAATCGTAGCAAATTTCCGAAGATGAAGATGGTGAAACACCCGGAAAAGAAACACGTGATTGACCTTGTTGAAGGCCTTTTCCTGGACAAGACTTAGCATGGCAAGAGTCTGACGATGTACACACGCTTCCTCCATAACACATTTGATGGTAATCAGGTTGTTAGATATCCTGCGAGATGGAATGGAGCAGGATTGCCCTGGATCGACAAACTCGTCGGCGAAACATTTGAGCCGTTGTTGGAGCACACAAGTGAAGACCTCGAAATCTGTGTAAAGTAGAGTAATAGGCCTCCACTGGGCAACAAGTTCAGGATCTGTTACCTTGGGGAGGAAGATGATTCTCCCTGCGGTAAAGGCCGACGTGATGGAGGAAGGGTCATTGAGGATTGAATTGAATATTTGCACCAGGAAAGGTCCAAGAAGTTTTCAAGTCGCAATAAAAAATGATCATGGGATGCCGTCTAATCCAGGGCTGAACTGATGACGGCCATTCATAGATAGAAACTTTTTAACTTCATCTTCGGAAAAGGGACGAGTAATTGAATGGTCAGCTTCAGCAGTGAAAGGTCTAAGTGCCTCGGTTCACTAAGTGGCGTCGGATGGAATGACTGGGTGGCCAAAAAATGATGAAAAATAAGAGTGGAAAGCAGACAAGATATCAGCGTCGGTTTCCATTGTCCCATTCTCTCCCACCAAACGATAGCACTTCTTCTTATTGGCGTGACGCCTCTACTCAGCGAACACAGCTGACGACATATTCCGGATGTCAGATGCCCCGGACAGTTTGGCCCTGAGAGCTGCACCGGCGGCCCAGCGGATCATTAGAGCATTGATCTCGCTCTTCATCTGGCGGATGTCATCAGCATACTCCCCCTTACCAATTGTTCGAAATAGGGCCTGCAGAGGATGCTGGGAATGGAGGGTTCCAAGTCCACTTGATGGATCTGTGGTCAGAAAACGCGCATTAAATGACCTCCATGGAACCCAGAGTACTAGCGAAAGTGGCGTCTATGAGGAAAAGGTCCAGCCTCGAAGTCACAGATGCCCCTTGATGAAAGGTGGACTCCTGGGAGGAAGACGCCCAAAGATCAAAAAGTGCATTCCGCTGTCACAACTGGTGAACACACCCGGACGAAAAGATGTCGTTCTCATCCGGATGGGAATTGAAGTCCTCAGCAACCACTACAGTCAAGGACGGGCACAGGTAAAATTCTAGGTCTTCAAAGAATGTCCGTTTCTCTCTTAATACACACGGGACAAACACATTAAGCAATCGGAATTTGAGACCACATATCAGGAGGTCAGAAGAAATTACCGTCCACTCGTAGTCAAAGACACAGTTCGACGCTATGATGGAGTTGTTGAAGCTGATGGAGGCAACCCCCTGCCCTTGTGGTGAGGATGAGTTGATGAAGAACTGTGTAGATGGATATTGACTGCGAAGGCCAGGGAGGTTAGCAGGCTGTTGAGGATCAGCAAGCTTCACCTCCAGAAGAAGAAGGACATCTAGCCTGTTCCCCTTGGCAATGAAAGATGACAAAAGCGATTGCTTGAAGGGCGAGCCAAGGGAACAAACGATTAGAAAAAAGACCTTCACTGTGAAATGAAGCTGATGGAGGTTGACCTGTGGCTGAATGAGACTTGAGCCTCACCGACAAGGGATGAGGGTCAGATGTCTTTTGTCTAGGGGAACAAGTACGTCCAGAAGAGGAAGAGGGGTTGAAATGATGATGGTTGGTGCAGCTGTCTCTTTTAGAAGAAGAGGATACCGGAACCCTGTTCCTCTTGCTAGGATGACGTCAGGCCTTTTTCTTGTGAGGGATCTTAGGCATCGCAAGAAGATCCCAATGAGCAGTTGCTGATGGCCTTGAATTCCCAGCAGAGGAAGAAATTTTACCAGGCGCAGGCGCACAGACGATTCGCAGAGGCTGCGATGCTGATGAAAGCACGGGTGGAGGGTGAGATGGAAATTTTCCCACAGCAAACACCGACCTTCAACGAATTGTCTACGATTACTTCAGCAGAGGAACTGTCCCCCAACATCGGGGAAACACATGGCGACGGAGGAGGAGAGGCAACACGAGGCCGAGGAGGGGGAGGTGGCATTTCCCTTCCAGGAGTCATAGGAAGAGGCGACGATGGTGGGTTCATCTTTGATTTCCTCAGTGGAGGAAGAAGCCTGGTTTCTCTGCTTGGCTCTGGTGGCTTGGTCAGAGAAGTCATCTTAGCTGGTTGCTGGGACGACATTCCTCGAGGCGTTGGCATTGGGGCTGCTAATAGAGCATCTGACCTCTCCTGGAACTGGTGGAATTTGTGCACGGTCTTGTGGCAGAAATCACATTTCCGAAGGAGAGGACAGTCTTTCCTAATGTGGGAAGTCTTTTTGCAGTACCAGCAGCACTGCCTCTGTGCTTTGTAAGACACGGAGACTTTGCCTCCACGCATCACAACGAACTCAGGAATGTCTGTATGGAGCTCCATGTAGAGGAGAATCTGGATGCAGGGGTACGAAATTCTTTGCACTACCATGTAGTCCGATATGTAGTCTCGGAGATATTTTTTAGCCATCAGTGGCGATGTGCCCTGGATGAGAACTGGAACATATCCGGAGTCAGCATAACTCAGATGGATGGTGGTTTGCCCAACCTTGATGCAGTCAGCAGCCACAATGCGGTCTACCACATTCTGTTGCCTGCAGAGCATCCTCGACTCGGTCAGAGAAAGCCTCTGCAGGACAGAAACAGCGGGTTGACCCGACGGAGGACAGGAGGAATACTCGTTTTAAAGTATAACTCCCTCATGTGTTTTGCACTCCATGGTTGATAAAGGTAAAGTTTATAATAAAGGAAGAAAGATCTCCCCTAGGAGACACCAGGGTGGAGGAACGCTTTTACCCTACACGCTCTCGAGAAAGAACTGTTCGTATGGTTGCAGAGTGGGAGAATAGTGAAAAATATTTTTGATGCAGTTCAATTCATTCTCAGGAAGCAAGAATCTGACGGCACACGGTAGGCATGAGGCAACAACAAGAAGTCACTCCCCAACAGCAGGTGTATATAGATAAGAATAATATCTGTAAAACAACTTCAGCATAGCCATTGTAGATAAACTTTTAACAGATTCCAAACTGTCTATTTAAAGGAGATAATATTTTATTAAATATAAATATTACTCAAAAAAAAACAGTTAGAAGAAGGGGTATAATTTTACAACAAGATTAACAAATATAATAAAGTGCAAATACTGAAGGTTGAAAATCTGGCTTCAACAATATGCCAAATAGTTTAACTTAAAAAGAATGTGATGACAAAATCAACAAAATTTTGAAACATCACAAAATTACAAGTTTTAAAAAGTGAGCAATTTATACATGAATTGTGGCATTGGCCTCTCATCTTGTTTCTCATTTTTTACTTTTGTTTATATATTATATCTTTCCCACTGTGTGACAATTATACAGGGTGTCCCATGTAACCTGTACCAGCAAAGGTCTGTGGTCTGGGGACACCAATATCTATTGATAGGATTTTTTGTAGTTTTTGATTTATAAATTTTTTGTTTTATTTTCAGATTTTTATAAATTTTAGATGGTTTTAGCTATAACTGTTTCTGTGAAGTGATTTCTTGAGATTTTCTTTGTTAGTATTATGGCTAGCATGTGTGTTCGTCTGTAACAACACTAAACACCAAAATTCTTACTACTACTAGCTCAGATTTTGATCACAAAATAAAAATTTCTGTTTGAGAGAAATTGTTACTTGATTTCAACTTGAAAAAAAACTACTTAACCCTGACTGAATAACTTCCTGATAATTTAAAAAACTCTATGGGTTCTTTTGTGACATAGTCAGTTATGTGTTTATGATTTTTGCTAATCCTTTGCCAAGCATTGTATGGACTTGTGAAGAGAAAATCCCCAGAATCGAACAAAATCCCCCTTCTTTCGTCGATGAATCACACCATGCGGCCGTTAGGCCTAATCGCCGTTTCATCGATCTTTTCTTTTCTTTTCCTTTTCTTTATATATTTCAGGAAGAAAAGAAAAACGTTGTCTAACTGAGGATAGTGGATTAATCGTCTATCAACTGAACTGTAAACAAATCTACAAACTTTCTTCTGTTATGTTTGTTATCACTTTTACTGTCTTGTATTCTGTAAAAGCTTCGATTCAAAATTCGCACCTTTGGCGCATTGCATGCTGGGAAGTCGAGTCTAGAAATGATCGCGGAGAGGTCCTTTCTTATTCCCTGCCGGAAGCGTTCTGCATCATTCGGGAGTCACCACCAGGTGGCGATCCCAGTATTCGCTGCGGGATTGGCGTTTCATATAAAAGGGGAGCGCAGCCCCCTCAGGATTCATTCGAGATTCAAGCTTCAACCACTGCAGACCTCTCTTCAGACCTCTGGATCATTCTCTTCTTCTCTGTCCCGGCATGGTAATGTAAAACTTCTTTATTTATTAAATTGTGCGAACTTGTTGCTATGTTATGTTTTTGATATATTCCTACAATCTTATAATTGTTAGAAGTATGCTTAGTTTTATCTAGTTTGAATTGGGAAGCTTAATTTTAGCTATTGACAGTTAGATGTAAAAATGGAATGCCATTGCTTGCTTTCTTTTTTTTTCTTATAAGTAATATGTGTGTGCCTCCTTCTCACTGAATTGGCCTTGTGTATTATTGTTAATAGTGGATCTCAAAGCGGATATGAACCTTGTAAATATTATTTCTTTTGTTATTTGTATAATATGTAATTGATCTCAGTAAATATCTTATTCTTAACTAAAGCTCTGACTAAGTGTTTAATCATTTCCTCGTTCATATCACAACCCATATATCACACTTTAGCTCTCAAAATAACACAAAAAAGTTGGTACTTTATAGGGCATTTTTACGCGTAAACGGAGTTTAAAATTGATACAGTCGAAAATAATGAAATTAGGAATGTTAGATAAAAAGATGCAAAGTAATATATTTACATAAAATTTTACACCAAAAGAACTCCCAACGAGATTAAATGGTGAAAATTATTTAAATTTTTTTCAAAATGATTTTGTGGAGGCCATGGCAGATTTGGATGTCACTTTATCAACATGCCAGAAAATGATATTTCAGTGCGACGTTGCCCCTTGCCACTTTGCAAGAGAGGTTAGAGGCTATTTGAACGAGCATTTCCCAGAGAGGTGGATTAGCCATAATGCACCAATCGCCTGGCCTGCAAGGTCCCCTGACCTGAACTCCATAGATTTTTTTATCTGGGGATGCTATTAGGAATTGGTGTACCATCACGAATTCTCTAGTTAAAAACTAAATTAAATGAAGCTCAAGAAATAATACGACAAAAAACCCAAGCCTTCCGAGAATTGCGCGGTAATTTTTTGCGTCGATGCCGTCTGTGAATTGTGGCAGGTGGCAGGCACTTTGAACATTTATTGTAAAAACAGTAATAAATAAATGATTTCTTAAGATTATTTCTGTTGTTTTATTTAGCACAATGTGAAAAAATAATTATGATTTGAATTTAAATACGTTATTTTACATCTTTTTATCTAACATTGCTAATTTCACTATTTTCGACTGTGTCAACTTTAAACTCCGTTTACACGTAAAAATGCCCTATAAAGTACCAACTTTTTTGTGTTATTTTGAGAGCAAAGGAACCTATAAAGTTTTCAAAATTATCAGGAAGTTATTCAGTCAGGGTTAAGTAGTTTTCACGTTGAAATCAAGTAAAATTTTCTCTCAAACAGAAATTTTAATTTTGTGATCAAAATCTGAGCTAGTAGTAGTTAGAATTTTGGTGTTTAGTGTGATTACAGACGAACACACATGCTAGCCATAATACTAACAAAGAAAATCTCAAGGAATCACTTCACAGAAACAGTTATAGCTAAAACCGTCTAAAATTTATAAAAATCTGAAAATAAAACAAAAAATTCATAAATCAAAAACTACAAAAAATCGCGGAACATACATGGGGTCCAATCGATAGGTATTGGTGTCCCCAGACCTTCGCTGGTACAGGTTACTTGTGTATTTTTTCATTCATCATCTTTCTTCTCACCTCCTTTTTTACATCTCCATATGGACCTTCTTCTTCCATTCCAACAGGGGGAATCAACTTTCTTCCTAAAAATGCTAATCGAGTAGCATACCTGTTGTACGGGTTCATCCAATCTTTGTACACACTCATTAAACTCCCGTTCTACAAGCTCATGTTCCTCTTTCGAAAATCTTGCTCTCAATATTTCTGCGAATTCTTCAAAGTTTACTACTTCACATAATACTCCACTCTCTCTCACATAGAACTGAGCGTCTCTTTTCAAACTCAACTTAACAAAATTAATAATTGTATGGTCCTTCCATTTACCTGCTTCTGCTATTTCCACTACTGTTTTTAAAATTTTTTCTATATCTCCCGTTCCATCAAATATTGGAATCTCCTTATACAATTCTCTATATTCCTTCTCTTCGTCAATAATTTCCATTATAAACGCTTTTTCCCAATACGTATACTAAAATTTTCTATATTTTTTTTCTAGGTCACCTTTTCAAGTTCAAAATTCAAAAACTCAAAAACAAGACTACTTAATAAACAATATTCAAATGTTCAATAAAACAATGAAATATTTCTCCCATCAAATGCCAAAATATATATGATCATCTCTTTTTCAAAACACTCCGTTTTCCATTGTCTCTCCAAATAATAATTTACAACAATATACCAGTATTTAATAACAACAATCCTTTCGTAACTACTCCATTTGTACGATGGAGCTATATCTTTAAAATGCTAATAATTAAACAAATCCTGTCCTAACTGCGCCATTTTGTGCGGACCCAGGCCCCAACTAATGAAGTCGTTTACTCCAAAATCTCCACTCCAAAAATAAGAATTTAGTTAAGACCTGGCCGTTCCTTCCGTTCGTATTTCTGAACAGGTAGCCGAGGTTTTGGATGGTTCGACCCGGTCGGGAAAGTGCACCGGGGTTTCAATATTTTTATCTAGAGAGACAATTGAAACTATGTTTTAATTAATAAAACAGCACACATTTATTCCATAATAACAACATGATGTACACTTATTAAAAAATAAAATTATTCAAAGGTTTTTTTAAATGAAATGGACTTTTAAATCTTTAAATAAACATTTATGATAAATTCTTTACATCTTTAATATTCACAGATATCTGGAATTAACATTTATTAAGTTCTGTTCTAACAAAGAAGATTAAATTCTTAAATCTCCGCGTTCAATATTATCCTTTTAAATAAAACTACTTAAAATTCTCTCAGTTACTTTTACAAAAAATAGTTGTTTACTTCAAACACTGCTTGTTAAATATATTTCATTTTATCTTTACAAATTACTACTTCATTTCTCGCATCAAGTTAAAACTCAATTAAAACAAGATTTGTAGAATATAACATTTTAACAAATTAATAGTGTTTGTGTGACCATATGATATTGAACATGAGAGGAAGTATACACATCATTACCCGTACTTCATGCCGTCGTCGTCGTCGGTGCTCGTTGCTCGCAGCGGTGAATGGCGGGGGTGGCGTGGTGTCTTCTTCAATGGCTCTGCGAATAAATTAACTAATTGTAGGCTTAATTAATAATAATATTCATAACAATAGTCATTGTTTTTATTGGATTCTCAGTAGGGAATAATAAACTGGTACTAAAATAAAGGATGTTTTTAGTGAAAGTGTTTCACTCTAGGAAATATAGCGACTTTGTCGTAGATTGCTTCTTCTTCTCTCATCTTTCTCGACGAACTCACAAAGCTCCTCTCAAAAACTCTCAAACGTCAGGTTCTCTGTAGATCTTGCAAAGAACTGCTAATATCACTCTAAAAATTGTAAAGGGACGTCGCTCACTGACGGTAAATAATTATCGCTGATTAGATAAAATTCAATAGGTGCTCAAGAGTTGAAAGACACGGCACAGAGCTCGCTATCGAGAAGAAGAGGGGGGGGGGGTGAAAAGATGATCTCCACTCGACTCGACAGAGCTAACTGTAAATTAATGCCGTTGTCAACCAACTCCGATGATAAACAATACGTTCGTTCGGTTGAAATATGTTAACTATATTAACGGTTTCATTTAAAATCTGTTTTATAACAAAGTTATAAAATCGTCACAAGCTGTTAATAATCTGCATAATAGATCATTATTGTTCTTTAAAGTTAGAACAATACAAACAAAGAGGGTGGGTCACCACACATGGGACACCCTATATACAAGGCGCACATATATAGGGTGATTCTAAAAGGTCGTGCCAAAATGAAAAGGCAGGTAGAGGGTGAAATTCTGAGCAAAAAAGTCTAGTCGCGTTTTTTGATCTGAGGCTCCGTTTAAAAAGTTATAGCGCTTTAAAGTTTTGTGACGTCACTTCTTGTTTGTCGTCAGAGGCGCGAGAGTACGAACCAAGCATTCGAAATTTATGTTCGAAAATGCTTACGTTTCAGTTTAACAATTGATTTCTAATTTATAAGCAAGCTTTTCTGGATTTTATAACAATTATAGCGAAAAATATTTTGAAGTAGTTTTCAAGTAGTTAAAAATTTTAGATGATTTTAAAATGCATAATTAAAAACAGTAGGCTTGCGTGTTGTTTAGTGAAATGGAAATAGTTTGATGAATAAGATAAGAAATGAAAAAAAAGATTAGTAAATAAATTACAATATAATTTAATTATTTCAATTAATACAATCTTAATACGTATTAGATTAAGTGCTCGAAATGGCTCCCTTCAGCTGCAATACAGGCCGCGTAATGTCTTCTCAGTGATTGCCGGAAGTTTTCAAAAATTCCGGAATATTTCGGATATGATATAAAATCAAAAAAAGCTTGCTTATTAAATTATAAATAAATTATTAAACTGAAACGTAAGCATTTTCGAACATAAATTTTGAATGCTTGGTTCATACTTTCGCGCCTCTGACGACAAACCGGAAGTGGCATCACGAAACTTTAAAGCGCAATAACTTTTTAACGGACCCTCAGATCGAAAAACGCGACTAGACTTTTTAGATCAGAATTTCACCCTCTACCTGCCTTTTCATTTTGGCACAACCTTTTAGAATCACCTTGTATATCGTTAAATCAATTCACATTTAGGACTGATAGGAGCATCCATCCATCCATCGTCTGTCTGTTGGTATTCTAGCTTTCGGACACTTCCGAATTTTGGACATTTGACAACTTAGAGAAATCGGAAGACTGAGTTCATTGGTGGAAAAAATCGGTGAACTACTTCCGGTTCAAAAGGTCAAAAATAATATAGGGGACCATGTTTTTCACTAAACAATTCCATGTATTAATGGCTTGCACACTGGCAAATGCTGTTCCCTCTTTCCAGTCCATAGATAAAGCAGAGAAAAGGCTTGTGAATTAAGTGAAAACACGTGATGGTCCTTCTAGATGGTCAATATCAGTCAGAACAATATATCAAACAACTTGGAATGGTCTGTCATGCATGAATACAATGTAAAATTAATGATATTCAAAATTGGTTCAAGAGCAGCTGGTTTAGTGGAACCATTTTGGTTCATTGGAACTTTCAATGCTAAGATATGAGTAGTATAGCACTAGCATTGGCAGAAAGGGGTAGGTGCATGCACCTCTTTTCTTGGTGTTTAAAGGGTTAAAAGTTGTCAAAGGGTTAAGTTTAATGGGATTTTTATTGTTTTAATCGGTTTTTAATTGGTTTAAATTGATTTTAATGATAATGAATTGGTTTTTAATTGAATTTAATGATAATTAATTAATTTTTAATCAATAATCAGGTGTTGACTTAAAGGTAACCCAAGGGTCCAAAGGGTTACAAGGTATTCAGGTGACCAAAGGGTTTACAGATATGGTGATGTTACATTACAGGTAACCAAAGGGTCTAGGGGCCAAAGGGTTGACAGGTGTTTGATTGATCATCGAGATAATAATGATGGATAAGTTTTTACATTAGGCCTAATCTGGTCCATCACATTCATTTTTACCTAATTACTACTCTTCCTAATTATCATTATTGATTCAAGGGGTTGACTTCAAATTAATTCAAAATTAAGTTAATTCTAATCCAAATTAATTCAAAATTAAATTAATTCTAATCTAAATTAATTCAAAATAAATTATCATCAGTTCCAAATTCATCCAAAATTAAGTTAATTCTAATCCAAATTAATTCAAAATTAAGTTAATTCTAATCTAAATTAATTCAAAATAAATTATTATCAGTTCCAAATTTATCCAAAATTAAGTTAATTCTAAGCCAATTTTTTCAGTTTAAATTATTGACAAGTTCAAATTAATTAAAAATAAATTATTGTCTTTTCCAAATTTAACTCAAATTAAAATAATGCATTTAGAAATTAATTCAAATGTAATTATGTGTAAAAAAATAATACGCATTGACACACAGTGCAGGTTTTAATTCATTTTATTTATTTTTTTCTTATTTAAAAAAATCTAAAAAATTCCCATCATTTACACATTCACCAAAAAACTCTCGTTCCAGTTGTCGAGCTACTCCTTGCACAGCTGAGCAAGTACAATAATTTTCATTTTGTTTATTAAATATTGGGTTATGCATGCCCTCTTCAGGTATTGGGGTTATCAATGTTTCTGCATCCTGAACATCTGCCTCAAATAACTGGCTTAACATTTCACATTGTTCTGTACCATAGTCATAGAATGTAATAAATTCCTTCTTCCATTTTTCAATCAAAACCATCAATTGCGAATAGGGTACATGTCCGGAATAGATTGATTTTAACCCTGGATACATGTAATCTATTTCTTTTATTCTTAACCAGTCTACAGGAGTTATGTTAATTTCATTTGCAGGTAATAAGAAGTTATGATACTCGCTAATCCGTTTCCATTTAATATCTAATTCATATATCTCTTCTTTCTCCATTAAACGCAGATTATATATGCACACAGTTGAAATTGAATTTACAAGTATTTCTCCGCTGCATATATAAATGGCATTCAGATCCACAGCAAGTCCTATTACTTTAAAATATACATATAATAAACTCCAATTAGTGGGTTACTCTAGGCGTTTTTTAAAAACTAATTCTAATTCTCTTGCAAGTAATTTCTACCTACTTTTCTCGTTACTTGTTGAAGACATCTCCTTTGAAGACTTTTGCTTGGTGGTGCTCCTGCCTCGTTTACTAAAAGACTAAAGCTCACCTGCGGATTGGGTACTGGTTCCCAACAATTCGCTCTGCACTACCCCCCTCACCCCTCTTTATGATAACAATGAAAACTCCTGCTCACCTACTCCTCCTCATCTGTCATCATGTCTACTCTTTAGGCTAATCTAAATTATTATCATTATTCATATTGAAGATTACGTTTTACATACATGTTAAACATTTAATTATATGGTACACAAAAAAATAATCTCTTTCCAGTCGCTTGGCTATTTCATGCGCCCCCGAAAAAAATCCGTAGTCTGGTTTATTTTTAAAAATAGGAATGTGAGAGTCGTCCTCAGCCATAGATATTACCAACTTTCCAGGCATCATGCACACGCACTTTTAGTAGTTTACACAGCATTTGGCATTGTTCAGTTCTGTAACCATAGAATGTATTAAAAGCATTTTTCCAATGTTCAAGCTGTGCTGCTAGTTGCGATTAAGGCACCTCATCATGAAATACATGGTTATAGTTTATCTTTTTTTATTCTTTTCCAATCTTCATCAGTTATGTTAATTTCATCTGTAGGTAACAGGAAACTGTAGTTTCCTCTCACTCGTCCGCCTCTGTGTTCAACTAAATCTTTAGCATTATAATCTAATAGGTAGAGATTATATATGCATACAAATAAGATTTCTTTTACAAGTATTTCTCTGCTGCTCATATAAATGGCGTCCAGTTCCACTGCGACTCATAATACTTTAAAATATATATTTAATAAACTCCAATTAGTGGGCTACTCTATGCGTTTTTTAAAAAACTAATTCTAAATCCTCTTACAAGTAATTTCTACCTAATTTTCTTGTTACTTGTTGAAGACATCGCCTTTGAAACTTTTGCTTGGTGTTGCTCCTGCCTCGTTTACTAAAAGACTAAAGCTCACCCGAGGACTGGGGACTGGTTCCCACCAATTTGCTTTGCACTACCCCCTCATCCCTCTTTCTGTTAACAATGAAAACTCCTGCTCCCAAATGCCCCCTGGCATCAGATGTTATGTCTAACCCTACCCCCCTCTTTTACGACTTAAATGCTTGATTCGTTTTGCTAGTGTATTATTTTCTAAATTTTATTTCCCACTAGTGTCTTTTTATAACTTTTTTACTTTAACATCTTTTAACTCTTTTTATTTTAACGTTGTTTCGTTACTCATTAGGCTTAACATTATTTTCACGATTTCTTCTTGTCTTTTCATAAAGTGTAATGTTATTATTGTTATCATTATTATTAACCACATACATATGTTTTGTATTAGTGTCGACTTTGATCCTTCAAATGGCTTAGTGACTGCTAAGTATTTCTACAAAATCCCAATGATTTTTCTTATTTTCTCAGTTAGATATAATTCTTTTCTAAATTTTTATTTGAAATTGACAAATACATGCTATCAATTCATGTGTTTTCTCACATCTGACTCATTCTGAATTAGACTTGCTAATGCCATTCCATCATATTCAGACTTATATATAAATTTTTTAGTATATCTATCCATTTTCTAAATGTTCACAATAAAAGCTGTTTAATAGAAAATTGATGCTTAATTCAACAACCCCAACAATTGAAATTGATGATTCATTCAACAAGTTCATACTTGTCCATAACCCACCCCTACTTGCTTATTACACATCTCCCTCGTTTATCATCATTTCAAATGGGCAGTTTTTTCAATTAAGAACATCATTTATTGCTCTTACTATTGGGTCGCTCTGAGCTTGACATGTTAAATTCTCACCTTACTGGTTAATACATGATAATATATGTTAATTATTACTATACCTATTTTTGCTTAAATACTGAGATATTTTGCTCGTCCAGTCACTGATTCTACTATTGAATTTTCGTTCGAGTTCCAACTCTCTCCGTTTCTTCAACGACATTCATCCGTGAAAGTAGATAAAGTCCTCAACTACGCGCATATTAATGAGGAGGGGGTGTTCAATTTGATCCAATTAAAGTCCTCCCCTCCCTTTATTTGATCTAATTAAAGTCCCCCTCCCCCCTTAATTTGGGTGTGGTCATTTAATGTGGGCGTTGACCCTTTAACGTGGGCGTGGTCAATTTTAATGATATGCGCGTAGATTTCCACCAATCAGCGTGCAGTATTCGCCCCACGTGGCCCCTCTACCTCCCCCTACCCCTACCCGACGTCACAGACGTTCAACCAATCCGCGCGTAGAAGGCATCTCACGTGACCCACCACCTCATCTCCCGTCTTTTAATTTGGGCGTTGGCTTTTTAATTTGGGCGTTGTTCTTTTAATTTGGGCGTTGGCTTTTAATTCGGGCGTTGGCTTTTAATTTGGGCGTTGGTCTTTTATTTGGGTGGGGCCTGGAATAAAATTAATTTTATCATCCTCTGATATACCCCTGGTGCTGGTGCTAAGCACCAGCACCAGGGTGGGGGATTAGAGGGGTCCTAATACTCTCAGCAAAAGCCACTTGGGTGATTCTGGCTTACAAGTGAACACCCCTTGACGAGCTTATATACCATACTTTTCGGATAGCGGCTTTCATACTGGCGCCTCAGCGGGTTACCTTATTACTAATGCACTACGGATTGCCTAATTACTAATTCACTATTGTTTCTAGGGTAACCAAATTTTTCCAAACTCTTTTACAATGTCTTCTACGACTGCTGTTTCAAATAAATACAGATGTGTTCTTTACATAACTTAATTTTAATTTTCAACTAATGGATACAGTGTTTCAATGGATAGGGGGTGCAGCTAAGGTGGGACTAATGTTGTCTTAACTCTCATATCATTGCTTATAAACACAACGAGGTCACACAAATTGATGAAAGGGTCATATTCATTCACTTTTTAAAAGCTTATTTTTAAAGCTGGGCTATTGGGAATTTTGTTTTTATTTTCAGTTTTGCCTCTCTCACTGATTACCATTGCTCACATGAAGGTTTGTTTTTTTTGTTTTTTTTCTAACGGTTGTACCGGGTTGAAATGTTAAATAAAAATACAAACTTCACATTTCTCAATGTTGCTGAGGCATACTTGACTCTCTC
>JAHWFO010024618.1:26824-39981 GCA_023313115.1 Rhysida immarginata | reverse complement strand
AATAATAATAATAATAATAATAATAATAATAATAATAATAATAATAATAATATATCTCTTTCAGCTAATTTGTCGGCCCCAACACAGGTTAATATCAAGCTGGATGATGGGCTGCCATATGTTGTGTTTTCTTGGAATTATTCTTCTCAGCTAGCTGAAGTTGATTATTTTGATTTAAAAATTAACAACGAAAGGGTGTCGCACAAATTTGATGGTAATTCCAGTGGGAACGCAAAAGTAAGTGAAATAATAAATATATGGAGATTCCATAAAAATATTTTCTTCTGGCTATTAGTTTTATGTATAATTGACCATTCGCAGTTGCCCATGTTTCAGTAAATTATAACGTTAATACAAAGAAAACCTCTTTAGCCACAATAAGGTAATATAAAAAAAAGAAAAACACCTGTATACGTATTTCGATAGCAACAGCTACCATCATTTTGCAGGTTAATGAGTAATTTATTTCTTAGAAACTGCTTTCCAGCAGGTCGTTGAAACAATACCTTCGAAAAAATTGTTCTGTATATTCACCACAAAGATGATTTTAAACGTTTGATAGTTTCATCAAAATTTAATCTTATTCTATCCAACCAGATTAAGGTTCATAAACACGATACGCGTCATCCTATTTCTAGTGAACATGTTATAAACCGTTCTAGTAATTCCTTTAACAAAGATGAAATGTTGCTGGTTTCTAAGGGTTTAAAATCCGTTTTCAATAATGACTATAATAACACAAAATATTAGCGCTTAAATTGAAGGTAATATTGTTCATCTATCAAACAAGGTAAATAATAACATAAGGAACGTTGTGTTCATCAACGTTCCACAGCAAATAGAACCACCCTGGTTCCAAAATTTCTCACCTCATTTAATCACTCAAAGTAAAACATTGTCATTATATAAATCCGATAAAAGAAATTATACTGTTATTATCGATAAGAATAATTATATTGTAAAATGTAACAAATCCGATTAACAAAGGTTCTCTTTGTAGAATTAAAAAATGACTCTTTACCAAAATTAATTCGGGATGTGTAATCTACTATAAATTCATGTAAAAATGCCATTTTGAACGCGAACATATTTTGTAATTCCAACCCAGTTTTGTCTAGACTTCATGCATTACCTAAAATCCATTAACCAGGCAATAAATTTACACCCATAGTCTTCAACATCAACCTTTCCACCTATCAGATTGAAAAGTTCTCGACCAAAGAGTTTCAAAGTGTGAATTTGTTATCTTCCAACAGCATTGTCAAAGATAGCTTGTGAAGAGGCTATATAACTAACAAATATGCATTTATCAGAAAATCAAATCCTAGAATCTCATTTTGCCAGTATACCTATTCCTGAAACTTTTGATTTTCTTCAAGACATTTTGACCAAAAATGGGTTGTTTTGGAATTATTGTCATTAACTAATTTTTGTGTTAGTAATAATGTTTTTCAATTTCATTGCCGATATTACAAAATGTCTGGGGGAACTCCAATGGGATTCCGCTTAAGTCCCATTTTAACAGAAACATTTCTTTTAATATCAATAACTTAAAATTTTTCTATCCAATTAGTAAATAGATTATCCTTGTCCCCATTGAAAGTATGGCGATCCAAAGCAGCAATAAGAAAGTTTTGTTGAATATTGACCAATGATCAAACACTGAATCTTCTCTAATTAAATCGTCAAAATTCAAAACCAATCACACGAAAGTGTACAAATTTCTTTGTTTGGCTCCTCACCTATATATTTACCAGGTTTTTTTTTCCTAAATTTTTCTTATATATCTAAGGAGGTTTAACGCTTTCTGCGTGGCCAATAATCTTGTTCGTGAGGAGCAATTCGCGTTTCGCCCGGGTCACTCTTGCCAACTACAGCTTTGGAGGCTTGTTGTGATCTAAACACCCCCCTTAATTGTGCCAAATACGGTGGTTTTATCTTTTTAGATATCCGGAAAGCTTTTGATCAGGTCTGGCATAACGGCCTCAGATACAAGATGATTACTTGTGGCTTTCCTGACGAGCTGATCGCTTTGATTAGTTTCTTTCTGTCGAACAGGATTTTTCATGTCAAGGTTGGCTGCTCCATGTCTAACCCTTGTGACATCAAGGCTGGTGTTCCCCAAGGCTCTGTCCAAGGCTCTGGCCCTGCGTTGTTCAACTTCTTCATTCACGATTTCCCAACTTTTACAAAGTGCGAATTATACCTGTTTGCTGACGATGTGTCCATCATGACTAGTGCCCGAAATCCCGCTCATGTCATATCTCGGTTACAAAATGCCGTGCTTCTGTGTGAGAAATGGTTTGCTAAGTGGAGGTTAAACCTAAACGTAGATAAATGCAAAGCCATGTTCGTTACCAAAAACTTAAAAACCCCCGAAGCCAAATTTCCTATCTGGCAAGGAGCTCAAGTGGGTAAAGAACTATAAATACCTCGGAGTTGTGATAGATGCCAAGCTAAATTGGGGCGACATCTCTCTTATGCTATCAACAAGGCCAAAAAAGGCGAAGTTTAGTCTGGTTGCTTTTCTGGGACGTAACAGTTCGCTTGGAGTGGACAGCAAACATTTGCTGTATAAAATAGTAATCTGAACCATTCTTCTGTACGGTATGCCTGCCTGGGCTACAATCTGCAAATCCAGATGGAAGGACCTACAAACATTCCAAAACGTCACCCTGAGAACCATTGCCCAACACGACAGGAAAATAGCAACTAATACTTCTATTGCTGAAGATTTCGGTATACCTACTATCGGTCAAGGAGTCGCTGAAGAAGCTGCTTCCGAAGATGAAGGACCATCCTAATCCACTAGTTGCTAATATTCTGAATCACCGGCTCACCTTTAGAAGTACCCTCAGGCATCGCAGGCCTCGTAACATCCTGGACGTCAACTTCGATGGCATCAAAAAGGCCATCTTTCCACCCTACTGGATCACCTAGCTCTTCCACGTCCTGTCGTCAATCAACAATCAACTTCATCCTCCTGCTAGGAAAGGACTCCTCCGTATCCTGTGGATGACTTAACTAGGTTCATCTGGCTTATTTCCTATTTCAGCGTATTTCTTTTGGCTATAATACTGGACAGTATGGCAGTGGAAGCATAGCTTCCGGACCGCTCGTTTTTCTTTTTCTTTCCTGCGCTGTTCGATTGTCGATTTCCTTCAGACCTGTCATGAAAATACCCTGGTTGCTGGTATCCTGGACCACTCACTCACTATCAGGGGTTCCCTCAGGTTTCGAAGACCCCGTCATATCTTGGATGTCAATTTCGAGAACATTAACAAGGCCGAGTTCCCCAACTACTGGATCTGCTAGATCCTAGTTTTTCGGACTCGCTATTCGTCAATCCACAATCCGATTCTCGTCATGAAGGGACTCTTCTCTGGATGACTTAAAGAGGTTCATCAGGCTTCTTTCCTACTTCAGTGTACCTCATTTGGTTTACCTTTTGGGCGAGCGTGTAAAGTGAGCTAAAGGCTCCTGGACCACTCGTACTACTTTTTTCACTACACTGATCGATTGTCGATTGTCTTTCCTTCAGACCTCTTTAGGTTAGTCAGGCTTCTTGCCTATTTTAGTGTATTTCATGTGGAATTAATTCTGGAAGGGTGAGAATCGTGTAAGAACCGCCTTACGTTCCACCTGAACAAATGTACACTTCACTGTTCGATTGTCGATTTCTTCAGTTGCTGTACCAGTTGATTTGTTTAGGGGTAATGAAAAACCCTTGCAGTGCTACAGTTGGTTACGTTTTGGGCATGTATCTCAGAGCTGCATGGAGTTGACCACCGTCAATGGACTGCACCAACATAAAATGTAATGACCCGCCTAAATGTATTCGCTGTGAAGGCCAGTACACATCCAGATATACCAATTTCCGAAATACCTGCAGGTTAAAAAATAGAAATTCTAAAGTAACTGAAGGAAGAACTTTTGCTTCTGTTGCTTCCGCTTCTACTAGCAAACGCGCTGTTGATCATAATGAATTGGCTAAAATACAATGGTATCTGAGAAACTTAATGAATATGCTTAAGTAAAGTGGCAAAGCTCTCCTGCAGGTTACTTCACTTGAGAACAGGAAATAATCATGGACAGACATCCCTACAAAACAATAAATCAAGGTAAGCTACGTTACACTATTTGGAATGGGAGGGGGAGACCCTCGTAAGCGTTTCGAATTTTACAATTTTTTTACACGCTGGGATATCGATGTTGCCTTTTTGTGCGAAACACACCTAAAACAGAGCAGGGCTTTTAAGCGACCAGGTTACTATGTTTACCGAAAGGATAGCCCCCCCCCCCTAAAAAACCTTTTGATCAAAGAGGTGAGTCAGAAGAGTTATTAACACACTAAGATCGTCACTCCCAACCTTGTAAATATGGAAGCAGTTTCTATTATAATCAAAGATGTTGACATTGGTGAGATAAAGTTTATTTCCCTATACATCTCGCTCCACCCTCGCGATCTGGATGAACTATTGTCTGGGCCCATTCCAGTTGTTATGGCGGACGATTTAAATGTCCAACACCCACACAAGAATTCCAGATGCGCTAACGAAAATGGTTCGATAACTTACACTTTTGTCACCGGCCCCCTTGAAGACATACTATTGTGATCACTCATTTGTTAGTGATGTGCTTGACAATGCTATCCTCAAGAGGTTTTTCAAACCCTCTAACATCTTTACTGTAAGCCTTACCTTCTGAGCACTTTATTTTTGAGGGTGTTGATATCGATCTGAAAATGAATCTTCATTACAAGCAAGACTGGAAATTTTTTAGAGAAGTTCTCAATGACTGTAGCATTCCTTATCGGAATCCTGTCAGCAGTTGTGATGAGACTGTCGAAAACGTAACTCTCTCCTTGCTTATGGCTACTAATTCCAGTGCTTCTCCTGTTGATTGCAAGTAGCCAGACCATATGGAACTTCCTCCCTGAATCAGGCATCTCATCTATGAAAGAAACACCTTCAAAGGATTGTGGCGGTGTACCACGTTTCTGCCTTTCAAGATGAATTATAACAGGCTATCACGTAAGGTCAGTGAGCAGATCAAGGAGTTGCGGAATCAAAGGTGGAACAATTCGTCCGGGACAACTCTCTTTGGAGTACAGTCAGGGCCTTTAAAAAAACAGAGCTATTGTTCTCCCTCCTCTACTTACAGAAGGTTGCGATTTTGCTAGCGGCGATCCAGACAAATCTCAATTCATCGCGGATTAACTGAAGAATCAATTCGCTATGCCCAAGGAGGAAGGTCTAGACAACATTACCTGTGAAGTCATGGATTGGTTTGTCAAGTATGACTTTACTCAATGAGTTCTTACTCTTTCTTGCACTATCGGCACCACTGAGATCTCAAGCATCTAAAAGCAACTGGAAAACAAAAAGGCAACTGGCATCATCATCACTAATGGTACCCTCAAAAATTTATCCCCCAATGTTATTTGTCTAATAACCAAGATCATAAATGACTTCTGGCAACATGGCCATATTCCTGGTATCTGGCCGGACTCTGTCATCCTCACCATCCCTAAACCTGGACTTGATCCTGCTCTTCCAGTAAGTTATAGACCCATCAGCTTGCAGCCCATGCTTACCAAGGTCTTTCAACTCACTATAGTCAAGAGGTTTAATGATTACTGTGACGGAAGCAACCTTATTCGTAATGAGCAATTTGTTTTTCGTTCAGGTCACTCTGTCTGCTTCAGGTTTGTGGAATCCTTGCTGATCTTAGCGGTCCTCTGAATCTCTCTATGTTTGGTCGTTTCGTTATTCTTGACGTTCAAAAGGCCTTTGACCAAGTCTGGCATGATGGACTCATTTACAAGATCAGGACCTAATTGAAGAGCATATTCCCAAAGTGACGTACCTGAAAGTAATAAAATTTTTCAGAAAGAACGATTTTTAAAATTCAATCTTAAATCTCAAGATATGGTTCAGATATTTGGTATATGAGTTTCTTTCTATATTCTAAGTAGAGGTGTGTAAGTGAAAAAATCCTTAGATAAAAGAAATAGCAGAATCAGTAGTTTGTATGGTGGAATTAAGTCACTTTGGAACATAACTGGAGTTTTTATATATGGAAAGGGATAGAAACGAAATTTTTATATGGAACAGAAATTTATTTTGCAAAGAAATAATGAAAATACAATATTAGGAATATAATGTTGATATAAAAACGAGAGATTTACCCAATTATTCAACTACATTAATTTATATCCAACTTTTTGCAGTACTACTTCACAATCATTTTTCATTTTTCAGAAATTCATTTTCCGAAAAAGTGAAAACTTTCTTATAAAACTGGGTGCTCGTCATTTATTCCCAATTAGTTTATAAGTTTCATTATATCAGTTCGCAGTATACTACAGAATGCTGCACAACAAACATTGATTTTAGTCCCACAACATGTTTCAACGAAATAAGTTACAGAAAACAGGCCCCATTGATCATCATTGCCCCTCTTTCTAGCCGTTTTTTGCACTAAAGTAGCGTTTGTGATTAAATTATCTCGATCAACTTTATTAACGTTTTTAAACTTTATTAATGCATGAAACCTTTTGATATCTGAAGTCTACATTCTCATTGCCTGGCATCGCCTATCATCGTGTTTACATGACAACACCGGCTGACATTCCAATGGAGTACACGATCTCTTTCTAGCATAACAATTCGAAATTTTTCCCACTTCCTCTTCAAATGTCGCCATTATAATCGAAAAAGAAGCGAAACACAACGTAACCACACAGGTAATACGAAATAACGAGCACCATTACAGATAAGTCGCTCCATTATTGGCTATCTGGAGATACGACGCTTTGAGTCTAAATTTAAGGGAAGATACGTCAAGCCGACAGATAAGTTTATTTTCAGATACCGTTTAATACGGGAGAAACGCCGTTTTGGAACACAATATTTTGCTGCATGATGGCGAGGCCTTTCAAAATTATGTTGGCATACAAACGAAAAGTTCGCGAAAATGGAGATACGTCACTTTAGAAATAAGCTCTTCAATTGCTTTGGTCCGCTCCTTCCTGACAAATGAGACTTTCGTGTCAATGTTGGTGACTCCTTGTCTGACCGCTAGGGTATACAAGCTGGTGTTCGTGTCTTGGGACCAGCCTATTCAACTTTTTATTCATGACTTTCTCATGCTTGCAAAGTGCAATCTTTAATTGATTCCTGACGACTGGTTAATTATGACATGAGCATGTAACCCAGCCCATATCATCACCAGACTACAAAAAACTCTACAAAAATGCCAAAACTTGTTCCCTATGTGGTGCTTAAAGATAAATGTCAAAAAAGTATGAAGCCATGTTTCTCACTCGTAAGCGCAAAAACCCGCTAAGGTCTCTCTTATTACGCAGCAAGAAACTTGATTGGGTAACAAATTATAAATATCTCGGTGCTGTGATTGACTGCAAGATCAACTGGAACGACCAAGTCCACTATGCGCTTAACAAAGCTAAGAAAACAAAGTTCAGTTTGATTGTGCTTCTGGGGCGAAACAGCGCACTTCACAAGCTAGTGATCCGTACAATTTTACTCCACGGAATGCCTGCTTGGGCTTCTATTTACCAATCAAGGTGGAAGAATCTCCAGAGCTTCCTAAATGTTGTTCTCCGATCCATTGCTCAACTTGACAGAAGATTTGCCAACAACCATTTTATTTATCTGGGGATGAGCCATATTTGCACCTACGTCCAGACACTTCTGATGAATATGGTTTCCAAAATGGAAAACCACGATTATATTCTGGTGTCTGGTATTTTGGATCACTCTTGTTGTTTAAGGTCCCCTCAGGTTTCGACGACCCCATCATATCCTGAATGTCTGTTTTGATGACATTAACTAGGCTATCTTCCCCAACTTCTGAATCTCTTAGATCCTGCTGACCTGGGTCTCTATTTGTCAGTCCATAATGTGACTCTCGTCCCTGCCTTGTAGAGACTTCTTCTCTGGAGGACTTAAGAGGTTCATCAGGCTTCTTACTCACTTCAGTGTACCTCATTTGGGTTTCTTTTGGATTCCTGGACCACTCGCGTTTTTCTTTTTCACTTCACTGATCGATTGTCAATTTTTGATATCTTCAGTTACTCGGAACACACGATTAGAGAAGATTCATTCAAAGTCAGCTCGTCATAGCTCGTCATGGGCAAGATTGATCGTCAACAACTGTCGGAAGTCCACTCGTCTGGTTTAATAAGATCTTTCGGTGCGCCCTACTAAGGGCGGTTAACTCGGCACCACGCCGTAAAATTCTGCTACCATGCATCACTGGATCCCTCATCTCTTTCCAACGGCTCTTTTCTTCAGCGTGTTGCTATCTTCGTCTAGGTCAGTCTTTTTCGCTTATTTTATCTGGCTCGCGGGCAAATGCGTCCTTAGGATGTCTCTTTGTTACTCTTCTAGCCTACTATTTTATGTTATCCTCCCAGTTATACTGCGCTTGGTCTATATGATGGCTTTGTCCATCAGCCAATAATGTTTAGGTAGTGGGTGACGGTAATACCGTGATTCCCGTAAGGATGCTAGGTTCGGCGCCTTTGACCTAGTTATAGGCAAGATGTTCAGTGTTATGTCTGGAAGTATTTTGCCCTCGAAGTCAAGGTAGATATGCAAAATGAGCCTACTGTATAAGAAAGCTGTTGGCATTAGAAACCAACTGACTGGTATAAGAAACAAATTTGACAGCCTTAGCAACAGCATAAGTCAATTTGAAATGCTCCGAAAGCAAGGTTTAGGCTCTGCCAGCACAGACTACTCAAATCCAGTAGATGAAATGACCCTCTTAGACGAATAAAACTGTGGTATCAATACGGAGGACAGTATCGTAGCAAGAAATGCGGAAAACGTCTCGCTAAGAACTGATATCAAGAAGAGGTTAGACTATGATTCCACGGTATTGATGAAGGAGATTGGCAAATTGCGCGGCAAAAATAATATAAAGGTGTCAGGATAGATAATCATCATTCCTTCGTAAATATTAATGACGGTACCTCTGCGGTCATTCGTACCAACAAATCCATTCACAAAATCGCGCAAGAAATAGTCAAAATCACCCGCGAGAAAGGGGCTATTTCCATCCGCCTTATTATTATTATTATTATTATTATTATTATTATTATTATTATTATTATTATTTTCATTGTTTAAGGAAGCCAAACTCGGATCAAGTCCGGAAGCCAATCCCAGAGGCGGACCCAAAAGAGGGCCAAAGCCCAAGGGACTCAAATGCGAGGGAGGGAAAGTTATGCACTCGTGGGAGTATTGATGTTTGGGTGTAGGAATTTCCTTATATGTGACAGGTGTTTAGAATTGTGGCTTTCTGTAAGGTTTTGTATAAGTGTGGGTTTAAATTTAGTGTTGACAGGATTTTGTGTAGCGAGTGTGGAATAACCCCAGTGGCAGAAAGAATGATAGGAACAATGTGTACTCTGTTAACTCCCCAAAGGCGTTTTATTTCATGTGCAAGGTCCATATATTTAGTGATTTTGTCAGCGTATGTCTTTTGTAAATTGTGTGTATTGGGGATGGAGATATCAATTATGTAAGTCACTTTGTTTTGCTTATCTACTAGTGTAATGTCTGGTCTGTTATGAGGGATAGTTTTGTCAGTGATTATAGCTCTGTCAAAATATAGTTTGTGTGTGTTGTTCTCTAAGACAGTGTCGGGGATATATTTATAGTAAGGACTGTGAATGTTCCTTAGCTTGTGTATCTTAGCTAGATGTTGATGTATGATGTTGGCTACCTGGTTATGTCTGTGTAAATAATCTGTCTGCGTGAGTATTTTGCAATTGGATATGACGTGTTGGATGGTTTCCTCTGCGATATGGCATTTCCTGCAAGACCCGTCAGTCGATTCTTTGATAATATGTTTTCTGTAGCTTTTAGTGTTAATAACCTGGTCTTGTATGGCAATCATGGTTCCTTCGGTTTCCCCAAAGAGACTCCCTTCACTCAACCAAAAGTTCGACGTTTTTTTGTCGACGTGTGGCTGGTTGAGGTCAGAAGGATGTCTACCGTGGAGTTGCTTTCTGAGCCATGATTGAAGTTTAGTGCATGTTGTAGGAATAATATGGGTGTTCTGCATGCTGTTCAGATTCAGAGGTGTGTATTTTGTATCAGCCATGCAGACTGCTTTGTGTAATGATGATGTGTGTTGTTTAGAGTGAAAGAATTCTCTGAGTGACTGAGTCTGTTTCTGGTGTAGATCTGTTATGTCAATAAGACCTCTGCCTCCCTCTGAACGAGGCAGTGATTCTTTCAATAGCTACGTGTGGATGGTGCTTTCTGTGCTTTGTAAGCAGTTTACGTTGTTTCCTTGCTAGTCCCTCAAGATCTGTGTGTGTCCACTGTATGACTCCAAAGGAGTAGGAGAGTATTGGCGTGGCATAAGCATTGATGGCCTTGATTGAATTTCTGGAATTTAAATGCGTTTTAAGTATTGTCTCTAGCCTATGAAGCTATCGTTTAGTGAGTGTATTCTTTATGTGTTTGTGCTCCAGAAGCTTGGCTTGCTTAAATCCTAGATATTTGTAAAATTCGTAATTTTCCATAGCAGCAATGTGATCTGGTTCATCTAATGTGAAGCCCCCTTCCCTGAGTACTCCATTTTCAATGTGAATGGTTTTGCATTTGTCCAGCCCAAATTGCATGTGTATGTCTTTTGAAAAGGTTTGTATAATATCAAGTAATGGGTGCAATTGTGTTTGTGTGGAGGCGTAGATTTTCATGTCATCCATGTAGAGTAAGTGTGAAAGCGTGTAGTGGCAGCTTTTATTATGTCTAATTGTGTAGCCGTAAGTTGTGCTGTTCAGTCTGTTGGAAAGTGAATTTAGAGCAAGGCAAAACCAGAGTGGGCTCAGTGAGTCACCCTGGAAGATGCCCCGGTTTATCTGTATTTTGTCAGTGGTGATGGTTTCACTGATGAGTGTGAGGTGTAGTGTAGTTCTCCAATGCAGCATTGTACTTTCTAAAAATGTGATAAGCGTAGGGTTTATTTTATATAATCGTAGTGTATATAACAGCCATGAGTGTGGGACACTATCAAAGGCCTTTTTGTAATCAATGTAGGCTGCATGGAGGTGTCGATGTTTATTGTGAGTTTGCCATAGGACCACACTGTCTATCAGGAGTTGCTCTTTACCACCCATGTGGTTTCTACGACATCCCTTTTGTTGCTCAGTGAGAATGTTGTTTGTGTCTATGTGTGTATAAATTTTGTTTGCGATACAGGCAGTTATTATTTTGTAAAGTGTAGGCAGGCATGTGATAGGTCTATATTGTGTGGGATCTGTAGTGTTATGTGACTTTGGTACCATGTATGTTATTCCTTGTGTGAGGAAATGTGGCAATGGCTGTGGTGTTTGCAAAGTGTTGGAGATCTGTTTTGCAAGGGCCAGATGCAAACAGGTGAAGCGCTTATACCAAAAGTTCTGAATCCTGTCTACATCTGGAGCCTTCCAATTGTGAGTACGTTTAATGACTTGTGAGAGTTCATCTGTTGTTATGTCAGTATAAGGCATGTTTGATAGTGTGGATGTTAATTGCTCCTCTTCACTGATCCAGCTACCTTCCCTATTATGTTCAACTGAGTCAGACCAAAGAGACGACCAATAATGTTGGAGTGCTGTTTGTATTGGCAGACCAGTGTTTTGTGTCTGTGTATAATCTTTGTTTAACTGCTTATAGAATGTCTTCTCATTGTTTGCGAATAACTTGTTCTGCTGTTTGCGCTGAGTGCATGTTTTGTATCTCTTCAGGCGTTGTGTTTTTTGCGGCTAACTTTTGTTTTAATGTGTCCATATATTCTGTAATGTGTTGATTGCGCTGCTCATGTCTGGTGTGTGTTTTAATCTTCTTAAATAATTGTCTGAGGCGGTTGTTCTGCTTTGATGAAGTCTTGTTTTTAGTGTACTGTGTAAGTCTACCTAACTGCTTGCGGATTTCGTCAATCTCAGACTCAATCCGCTTTTGCCATTTAGGTTTCTGTTGGGTGTATGATTTTTGTGTGTTTTTATGGATTGGTTTCCTACCCAGTGTGGATATAACTGTAAGAGCCCCAGTGTAAATAAGTAGGTGTATGTATTCTAAAGATAGATTTTCTTCAATATACTGTGGTAAGATATATGTGTTCATGTAAGATAAAATTTCCCCTGTTTTGCTGTTTGTGTTTATTTTAGGTATACCTGGTCTTTGTGTGGGATCTGTTCCCGTGTAAACTGTAAGGTATCTTTGTAGGGTGTCGTTTAATGTAGCAATAAGTTTGGTATTCATGTTGTGTTGTGGATGAATATCATGGTGAAGTTCATTGTTGAGTGTGTGTTCCACAAGTTCATTAGTGATGTCAATTTTAGTGTTTGATTCTGTGTGTTGAGTGTCGATTTGTGTAGATGGCTAGTGTTCTTGTAGCTGTTGTGCAACTTCTTGCTTTATTTTCTGTAGCGTGGGTAAGGGTATTAAATTGTTCATAACAATTGTGCGACGCTGATCTGCAATGCGTTGTTCAGTGACTGTGATGTGAGGATATGTCTCTTTGAAAATGTTATATAACTGTTGTCTGTAAGCTGTAGTGTCAGTTTCCAATTTAGTGACTGCGTAGTAGGCTCGCATGATAAAACAGTTTGTCATTGGTCCATTTCATGCGTTGGCGTGGCTTGCCTGCCTTAGTGGTCGAGGGCAAAGAAGCTCTTGAAACACTAGGGACAGGTTGTGGCATTGCAGTAGCCGAACAGGGGTTGGTGCTGCTTTCGCCACCAGTGGCCCTGGGAGATTGTGGCATAGTTTTCGAACGTGAGCCTCTGCCTAACCCACGAGCGCGGACCTTGGTAACCCGGGTGACGTCCGAGCCTCTGCCGAGAAAATTTTTTTATCAGATAACGCACTAGCACTAATCATATTGATCACCAATAAATGAGTGGTCCTGTTAGCCATCTCCATCATCAGCAGGCCCTTGGTTGATGTAATCAGCTCATCAGCCCTACTGGGTCATCTGGACCCTCAAGATTAATCTAAGGGTAGAGTAAATCAGACCTGTTAACCAGGGCCATCTCTCTAAGATGTTGCCCCCCTCGCACGACGCGGACGTAGGACCACACGAGGGTTATTATTATTATTATTATTATTATTATTATTATTATTATTATTATT